>SMDT01000272.1:0-190539 GCA_005392925.1 Aquilaria sinensis | reverse complement strand
AGGGCAGACTCCCCTTCTTTTTCCTTTTGAAGGGTCTCATTGGCCGAACTCAGGCTGACCAGTTTGCCACCAAGGTCGGACATCTTCTCAAAAAAATCCTTCAATAGCTCTTCTTGGCCCTTCAAGAATTCCTCCCGAAGACTGGCAATCTTCTCCTTCCATATTTGGCTCAACTTGGTGTTCGTTAGCACCGAGTTGGCACAAAAGAATTTGGCCTTCTCCAATTTGTCTTCAGCCCAAGCTCGGACTGAAGACTGCTTTGCTACCCAAGCTCGGAGGTACCCACTATACCCAAGAAGTTGCAAAAAATAGAAGGTACTTAGCGAAATTTGCACAAGGATAGCCAAAAACACTTAGGCAAAAAGTGGGAAGGAAAAGTGAAGAGCCTGAAGAGTTACCTGAGCAGCATGCTGGGAAACTTTTGCAGCAAGGGCATCCTCGGAGGCACACTCCTCGGTGAATGCCTTGAAGGATCCCTGAGTAAGCACGCCCCTCGCCATTTGGGGAGCCATTTCTCGACAATCCTCGGAGAATAGATTCATGTCCTCCATGAAAGACCAGAACGGTTCCCTTGGTACTTTATCCTTCGGGACATGAGAATCCCGAAGATCCCTCCTTCAGGCGTGCTCAATCTTCCAAGCTAGGGGCGCTGGATCCTCTACAAAAAGAAACATGCGTCTTATCAAGTAAAAATTCCTTGATTATAAAAAATGTAAGTTGATTGCAGGGAAAAAGAGACAAACTTGGCGTGACCTCGGCACAGTCGTCATCAGAGTCACCGACCTCCTCCACATCGGCAGGAATGTGTTTGCCCTTGGCCCTTCGACGTTTCTCTAAATCTTCAGCGGGAGGATCCTCTGAAGAGCCTAACAAATCCTCCGACGTGGCGGGACTTGGAAGGGCAGGAACGGCCACCTCGGCAAGAACCCCCCCGGCAGTTTCAAGCTTGGACAAAGTTGCAACCTCTGTAGAAGTTGTAATGACATCGCCAACCTTGGTGGAAGTAGCAATAACATCGCCAACATCCGAAACATCCTCCGGAGGGGGAAGAGGGGTGTCCTTCTTGGCCTTCTTGGCCGAAGATGACCCGCTCCCAGAAGCCTTGTGCCTCTTCTTTTGTTCTCCCTTCTCGACCTGCCCAAGGAAGAGAGACCTATAGTAGGCGGCAGACTCGTCGCCCAGCTCTGAAAAACAAGGAAGAAATCAGTGTAAGTCCACAGGCACTTATGCTGAAAAAAACTTTGAAAGAAACTTACTTTCAGAAAATGCTTCGTAAGTGAGCTCGCTCCGAAGGAGCTTCACCAACCAAGAGTTCTTCCCCTCGGTAGCAGGAGCTGGCATGCCAAGATCTGTCTTATGCTCCGTAACCACCCCCAGCTTCCGAAGGACATCCTCGGTCATGAGTTTCCACATGATCGGGAAAGGGTAGAGAGAGCGTGAAGGGACCTCGGCATCCCAGTCGGCGATAGTACGGATTCGTCTGTCAAAGTCTCCAAACCTCACCTCCAACTCGGGAGTTAGTAGCTTCCTGGGATCCATGACATCCGTCTCCAGCTTTCCCCGAGCCCACTTAGTTGGGACGTACGACCAGGCCTCTTCCACCTTCAGGAAGAAAAACTTCCTTTGCCACCCTCGCCGGCTATCCTTGGTAGCGAAGGTGAACATAAATTTCTTGCTCCCAGATCCTCGAGGCAGCATGAAATAAAAGCCATCCTTCGGAACTGGATAGAGCTTATAATACTGCATGAACAGGATGAAATGGGGTTCTACCCTGAAGATCCCGCTCATGCAGAGAAAGGCATTGAAATAGAAAAATGAATTAGGAGGAAGCTGATTCACGGCTATGCCATGAAACTAGCAAAAGTCACAAATCATCTTCGCAGGAGGAAACCGAAGTCCGGCCTTTAGTTGGGCTCGAAGAACGGTAACCTCGTCACCCTGATTCATAAAGCTAAACTGGCCAAGGCGAGGTAACCTTGTGATAGCATACGAGGGAAGGAAAATTTTGGTCTTCCACTTTTCTAATTTTTCAGGAGAGGTGCAACAAGGGTGAGACAAAAGGGGTTGCTAGCTTTCGGAATAGGAATGGCTGACCAAAAAATGACTTCGGAAAAAGGGAAAAATGATTTCAGAAAGAGGAAAAATGACTTCGAAAAGTGAAAAGAAAAGCAAACACCAAAGGAACTCTAGAAGTCAGAACCCACCAAAAGTCTTGCCGAAGTCGGGGTTTGAGGACGCCATCATGAAAGGTTACCGAAAATCGCTCCGCCGTTAAAACTGCCACAAGAAAGGAAGAAAGAGCGAGAGCAAAGTGAGAGCAAAGAAACACAAGTGAAGAGTATGACAGGAGGAAGGCTTACATAGATCGAGGAAGGGCAGCCAAAAGGGCGTCATAAATGCTGAGCGAAGGCGAACCGTCACCATGATTACCCTTCGCGCGCGAAAAGGCATGCCCATCCCAGCTGATGACTGTCATGTGTAGCCTGTCACGAGAAACTAGGACACATTTTCTGACATCTGGAAAACCAGGGCCCATTGCTCGAAACTGACACGCCTAGCTTCAAGACGCATCGATCCACTAACTTATGGCAGGAAAAGTGAACAAGTTGGGAATCTCGAGAACACCGAAGGGCGGGCAGACGACACCTGTCCGAACAAGGCTTATCACCTAGGTGGCGAAGTGCCTTGTCGGCCGATGTCATACTCCGAGTGTAAATCCATAAGGTCCAGGGTTCAAAGGCTTCATGCCGCCCTGTTTGACCGAAAATGGACATACTACTATGTGGGCCTCCGGGAGTCCACGAGGTCATCCTGTCAAAAACTGCCAATTGAGCGATAGACAGACGCCAGAAAAGCTACTTGGCGAAGTCTTCAATTTGACTTTCCAATGGGGGCATGTGATAGCCAAAGTGCTATTGCCCTGTTTACCCATTGACCACGGAAAAGAGATAGCCAAACACCTGAGGCACATGACCTCGGTAGCTCGCCAATTCCAACTTCGGGAGCCAGCGCAGCGCCTCCTTCGGGAAGGCGATTGAACCAGCTTCGGGGGAGAATGACCAATCACCCTCTGAGGGAGAAAAGGCCCCGAAGACAGAGATGCCGAAGTTCCAGCCTGACTCCGAAAAAAGGTTCCTCACCCCAAAGTGAGACATCAACCAAAGGGACCTCGGTTGCACGGCAAGAGCTATCAAGGAGTCTCTGACACTCCGCTCACATACGTCTCCGACACGCCACCTTTAGATACGCTCTAACACGCTGTCGCAGTCTAATGTCCTGTCACGAAGGGCTACAGCTCACGGCCCAAGGAGCCTGCAGGTGGCTAGGGGCCCCCACGCCTAGAAGTATGAACACCATCCGTCCATACACGTGTCACAATCTGAAAAGGTCACCCCCTCTCTTATATACCAGAAAAATGGTCACAAACAGGGGGCCTTCTGGCGAGAGCACAGAGAAAGAGGCCTGAAAACAGAGGATGCTCTACTCCCTCCACCTGAAAACTCTCCCTTCGCCTGAATACTCTCCCTTTGGCCCTTGGAAAGACATGCCAAGCAAGAGTCCCTTGTGCTTATTACTGAGTATCTCTCTTTCTCAAAGCACTGACTTGGGCGTCAGAGGTTCCCCCCGGAAAACCACCCCGGGGGCCTCCTATCTAAGTGAACAAGTACTTTAGGCTCTTACGGTCGGTGTAGATCACAAAGGAACTACACATCAAGTAATGCGTCTGTTGCTTCAAAGCAAAAATCACTGCTGTCAGTTTTAGGTCATGGGTAGGATAATTTTGCTCATGGGGTCTCAACGGCCTTGACCCATAAGTAATGACATTTTTGTCTTGCATAAGCACACAACCTTACATAGATCTAGATGCATCTGTATATATGATGTAGGGCTTGCTTTGATTAGGAAGAACCAATAATGGAGCTTCAATCAACCTTTGCTTGAGCTCCTGGAAACTCTTTTCACACTTCTCAGTCCACTCAAATCTTTGACCCTTCTTGGTTAGTTGAGTAAGAATTGAGGCAATCATGGGAAAGCCTAAAGTACTTGTTCACTTAGAAAAAGTTGAACATGCGGCAAAGGAGACAGTTAGAATACATCAAGGACTATGACTACTGTATAGAGTACATAGAGGGCAAAGGCAATCTAGTAGCAGATGCCTTGAGCAGGAAGTACACAGGTTTTTTGAAAGAAGGATCCATAACTGATTATGATGAGTAGAAGAGTCTGCTATCGCTATGGCATAAGTGGCATGACTGGGAGGAAGCCTAAATCTACACATTGACAACTCAGTCTGGATGGATTAAAGACGCAGAAAAGGCATAGGAGATAGATCCTAATCTGAAAAAAATTTAGGAGAGGAAAAATGTTCCTTATATCAATCCTTTGCCCATAAGCAAGGATTACTGTACTTTAAGGACCGAATCTATGTGCCTAAAGGACCGAAGCTCAGCGATGAGATACTTGAGGAAGCTCACACAAGCAAGTTGAACATCCATCCAAGAAGTAAGAAAATGTATAAAGACTTGAAGACTCACTTCTGGTGGCCAAATATGAGGAGAGACATAGTTACTTATGTCTCCCAATGTGCCACATGCCAAACGGTAAAGGTAGAGCACCAGAAGGCAACTGGTAATATATAAACTCTACCTATACCAATAAAGAAGTGGGGCAACAAAACCATGGACTTTTTGACTGGGTTGCCTATGACCAGATTAAGGCATGATACAATCTAAGTCATTGTAGATAGGCTAACCAAATATGCGCACTTCTTACCTATGAAACTCACAAATTCTCTGGAGAAGTTGCCTTAGATGTATATCCAAGAGATAGTGAGACTACATGGAATACCAAATTCCATTGTATTTGATAGAGATCCAAGATTTATAGCTCAGCTTTGGACAAAGTACTAGGTACCAAAATCCACCTAAGTACTGCTTATCACCCTCAGGCTGATGGGCAAACTGAACGGGTGATACAGATATTGGAAGACATGCTTAGGAGCTATATGTTGGGTTTCAAGGGTGAATGGGACCAACACTTGCCATTGGTGGAATTTTCATATAATAATAGTTATCAGAGCACCATTGGCATGGCCCCTTTTGCAGCATTATGTGGAAGAAGGTGCATGACACCCCACTATTGGGTGTAAGCCTCAAATAGGATAGAGTTGGGTCCCGAAATTATTAAGGAAACAACTGCCAAGATTAAGAAGATTCAAGAAAGATTAAAGGTAGCCAATGAAAGAACCACAACCTATGTGAATAAAAGAAGGAAAGACTTAGAGTTTGAGGTTGGTGACAATGTTTAGCTAAAAGTTGCACCAACCAAAGGCATTGTCATATTTGGCAGATGAACCAAGTTAGCTCTAAGATACATACGTCCTTATGAGAGATTTGACAGAGTTGGCAAGGTAGCATGCAGGTTAACTCTACCCCCAAGCATGTCAAGTGTTCATAATCTTTTTCACATTAGTATGCTTATGAAGTGTCTATTGGACAGAAAGCATGCTATTATAGTGGAAGACATACAGTTGGAACCAAACTCAATATATAAAGAGAAACCTATAGCTATCTTTGCCAAGGATACCAGAAGGTTGAGAAACAAGCTCATTCCCATGGTTAAACTTCAGTGGTTACACCACTCTAAAAGAGAAGTAACTTGGACAACTGAAAAGGACCTTATGGAAAGGTATCCTGAAGAATATCAAAAGTTAAAGGCTATTTTTGAGGACCAAAACTTTTAAGGGGGGGAGGATTGTTACCACTTCACAAAAATGGGAAAATTACAAAAGTGGCATAATGGTCATCAAACCATTATATTGTGTAATTCTTATCATAGTGATTAAAGTGTAGGGGGTAAAAGGCATAATCAACACCTCCTTAAAAATGTTACGGGTTGGTAACTTGGCCCCTAAGAAAAGGCTTAAGGATTGCTTTTTTGTCAAGCAACCTATGGACTTTTTTTGTAAGGTTTTGGAAATTCGGGTACTTAATTGAAAAACTCTCAAGAAATAGCTTTGGAGAGTTATAGGAAGGATATGAATGGTATGAAAGTGCCATTGGAGAACTAAATTGCTTATGGAAGACAAGTGTGGGCAAAGAAAACACAAAAAGGGCTTAAGGACCTAAGTGTCCTAGTTTGCTTTTGACTTGAGTCAAACGGAGAAATTTTTGGGTTATCCACTCAAGGGAGGATAGCTAAGGAATGGTAGGGAGATGGTGAAATGTGGGCCAAGAAATTAAGCATAATAAACCCAGGTTTTGTAGCAAGGAAAATGACATAAAGCAAGGTTAAGCTTGTTAAGTGTGTTTTGTGCCCTTAAGCTCATTTAAGCAAATTTAAGTGGCCAACTCACTTATCTCTCTCCCATTTTTGGCTTCCTCCAGCCTAAGAACACAACCACACTTCCTTTATAGCCACCACACCTTCAAACTTGCAATTGATTAAAATTCAAGGCAAAAGGAACCAATTGGAAGCAAACTAGAGCTATTGCTTGGATACTTCAAGGATCAAGCTTGATTTTCAGCCCACCCACTTTGGTAAGGGTTCTCTTGCTCTCATGGGTTGTTTTATGTAATTTCAGGCAACCATGGAGCTAGTGCTAAGCTTGGAAGAGAGCCAGGAGCTTGATGCACCAAGCTTAGTGAGGGGAGTGCATTTATTGAAGGTTTTGTGACCTAGTGTGAAGTGCGCAAATATGGCAATGAAATGACGGTTTTTAGAGCCCCAAGTTAGTACTAAATAATGTTAAAATCCTTCTAAGACTAACAAATAGCTCGAGGAGGGCTTCCATAGTGATTTGGTTATGTTTATTATGTTAGTGTTGTGCCCAAAAAGCCAGTCATGAGATGATTGTATTTTTGCACATTGAGTCATGATATTTTATTAAGGCATTAATCCAGCAATTATGTTTGTTGTTTTGTTCCTGCGTAACTTAACAAACATAATTGTAACCCTAGAATAATGATATTCTTAAAAGTCCCTGGTCTAGTATTATTGTGGAGCGGGTTGCAATAATACATAACGACTAGCATATGTGGAGACTAATATGAGATATGTAGTCTACATATGGGTACAAGTTGGAGAACTTGTGTACTGGACCGACCCACCATGAGAACACTACATGGATCATTATATGAGTGTCATAAGTGATTCCCATAGTGATCAGGGTATATGTAGTCCTTCGACCTAAGATCATCAAGGTTCCCTACATGTGAGTCACATACTTTGATACTTTCCTTTGTTGCTCGTAACTGAGTGAACTTGAAGGAGGTCATTGGGTATGTCACATATCATACGGAGGGATTTGTATGATCAAGATGGGATTTGTCCCTCCTATGTAACGGGAGCGATATCTTCAGGCCCCTTGATAGAGTGAGACTTAGAAAATGCATGGCCATGCTCGGATGAGTTGATATGCGATATCAATGTCATCAGTTTAAGTTAGTCTACTCGGTAATCAAGAAACCAAAGATTGGGCTATACGAGAGTGACACATTCCATGTCTCGTGCTTAGTCTTGATATCTTGGACAAAGGGACAATGGCATATATCGGTGATGATCATAAAGGTATAGTCGAATCATCGACAATCTTGTCACTTGGGTAGCAATGATGTGTTGCTAGACACCGCTCATTGCTTATGATCATAAATGTGATTTATGATCATTGCCAACGTGATAAGAGCCTATTGGGTCGCACACATAGAGCATTTTGGATCATTAGAGTGCATGGGCTAATTATTTGGGTTATGGTTTCACTTTAATTTCGTATTAATAATGGGCCCAAAAGTTGAGCCATTATTAAGCCCGAAATTAAATCCTAATTGGATTAGGGCTTTGAAACCTATTAGGCCTGGAAGTTGAGTCTCACTATAAATACAACTTTTAAGTGAGAAATTCGCAGGTCTCCTTGCCCTAGCCTCCAAAAGGACAGCCGCACTCTTCTCTTGCAATTCCTTGGAGGACGCAAGCTAGCACTGCGAGCGCAAGAGAAACGCATCTACTGGGATGTGGTGGAAGCGTGGTGATCCCGAGAGGCTCGTGTGGATACCATAGAGAGCCTGAACACGTCAACTGTTCAGGTTTTGTGATTCGACTCTACACTTGAGTGAGAGATCTCAATCGAAAATTAGGTATGAAAATTTTCGAACACTCGGTTTACCCCGTTTCACTTGGATCCTGGAGGGTTTCGGTTAAATTCCGCTGTGTTGTTTGGCTCCCGAAACCCAACATATTATTTGTTTTATGGACTAACCTAAGGTATATGTTGCTGCCACATTTCCTGTGTTTGATGGTTGTAATGGCTGTTGCATTTGGTTGCTATATCTTTTATATATGCATTATGGATTTGTGTTTTAGTGTCTCTGGATTTAGGTTTTGATGATGGTTACATTGCCTATTGAATCCAAGTGTTATCCTTACTAAGTTTCTTAATCAAACTTACTCCCTTAATTCAGTCATTTCATGTCCAACAGAAAGATCACATCCAAATAGGCCTTTGTGGTTTGATTTTTTATCTAAAATTTTGAGAACATGAACCTTCAAGTGCCTAGCTATGATCTGAAAATTTTGGAAATTTTTGGAGGACATTTGGTACTTTAGTGATGGTACTTATTGTGTTATGCAGGAGCTATCCAGCATCCTATTTCTAGAGTCCATTATGTCTCAGGCACTCCAATAACTTAGGGTCAGTATTTAGCTGAGTTAAGACCATTATGTAGTTCATGTATACATGTATATGTAGTGTATCTAAAATGTGACAAGTATGTGAACATTTGAGTAATGTTTTTGCTATGTATGTGATGTGGTGCAAAGCTGCATAAGTGTGAATGATAGGCTTCTCACTTGTAAATTTTGATTTGGCCATATAATGTTGCTGGATGCAAGAGATTGTATTTCCCATTTGTATTGGACATGTATAGGGTAGCCTTGGAGGGCCCTTTGTAAATGAAGTGTTTGCACACTTATGAAATTTTATATGGCAAAATGGTCATAAAGTGACCAGAATTTTGACTCTGCACTCAAAGTTCTATAACTCTCTATATAGAAGGAATATTTCTATGATATTCTGACCACACCTAATGGACATCTAGATATTGAACTACAATTTGGATTTTTTGAATTTGGAGCCTTGTAGCCAAAGATATGACATTGGAAATTTGGCTAAGTTACTGTTCATTTGGTCAGAATTTTGTAACCAATTTAAAAAATCTATAACTTGGTCCATAGGTGGGCTATTGATGTAAAAAAAAATTCCTTGGTTTTGCTCTAAGTGTCTATAATTCATAATGGGGTGAATAAAATAGGTTTTAAATGGCTGGATTAATACATTTTATTTGGGGAAGTTTGGGTGCAGTGATTGGAATTTTTGAACCTAGTAAGAATACTTAATGTGTAGAAGCCAGAACTAAGACATGTGCTAGTGTTTTCCTTCTTAGCTGCCATAGTTTGCATAAATGTGAATATGTGTGTTATGGTTAGACCAATATACATGTATTTACATAGTTCTCAAGAGGGTCACTTGAGTATGTACACTAAGGGTGCTGTTCTGATGACCTATAGGACACACCGATCCTGGCAGTTTAAACGAATAGTTTTGGCACCAAAACTGAATTACCCCAAAGTGGGTAACACTAATGCTTTCCTTAACATAGTCTAGCTAGAAAACCATAGTGTTCTTGGCAAACATAGCTCCTACATAGCACCTAGGTTCACTTGGCTCTAACCCATCTCGTAGGGTAGCTTCTTTTTTATGAAATAAAAAAATAAAATCTCAAATCTGGGAGAAAGAACATATTTGGAGACCCTTACCAAGTGAAAAAAAATAGCTTGTTGCCCTCCTAGGTTCGGCCAAGACAACACCTTGCACCACCAAGCCTTAGTAAGCTTACCACCTTCAATTTTTGCTTGGCTTTCACCTTTCCTTTCATTAAGACATTTTTGTAGATCTAGCTAATCTTTGGGCCTATATTTCTAGGTTTTAACTACCCGAAGAAGTTTCCTAGAAGCTTGATTAAGCCTTGGTCATTAGTCTAAAATGTAGGATGAGATAACTGGTTGGAACTTGGTGGATAAGGCCTGACTTGCTCTTGGTTTGAACCTTTTATTTAATCATTCATTTTGCTTGAAATTTTAGTAAACATATGTACCTTGATTTATTTTTCCAAATTAGCAACAACTTTGCCAAAATACTTAGCCAATTAAGCCTCATTTAATCACTTAAATACACAAAACATCACTTAGGCTTTTTTTGCCACTATAGTGCACTTGGTTGTGCACATTCATATCCTTTGACTTTGTTAGCCATTTCCATTCACTTTTCAACCCCGTAGGGTTCACTCTAGCAAAGCCTTTAAAGCACTACATGTTTCCCTTATGACATTACTAGCTTAAACCCTTTTTATGTGTATAAACTCGCACGTGTATACACTAACACCTATAGTGTCACTTTCTTTAGACCTGGTTAAATCATTTCACTTTGCATTTCCCTTGCTAACCTTTTCTTTTCATTTTTCATTAATTTATATTTACTTTATGTATAGCTTATGGCCTATTCCATTCATCGGCATGACATTTTCCCCTCTTAAAGAAATTTCATCCTCCAAATTCTCAAGCAACTTAGGATATAGTTCTGGATATTTCATAAGCATTTTAGCGTTAGTTTCCCATGTTCCTTGTTGTTCTATGTGGTGAGTCCAATAAAATTTTACCATTGTTATCCACTTTCTTTTTATCTTCCTTGTGTCTTTAGCTAGAACCTTTATAGGTTCCTTATCACAAGTGAAATTAGGTTACTAAAATGCTAGAAGCTGGTACAATTTGACTTAGGTCAAATAAGTATCTCTTTAGTATATTTACATGAAGTATATCATGTGAGTTCATGTGGTAAATTCAACCTATAGGCTACATTGCCAAATTTGGCAATCACATGAAATGATCCAATGAATCTAGCTGCTAACATGCTTTTTTTTCCAAAACCTTACAACCCCTTTCACGGAGACATTTTTATCCACACCATAGTCTCTAACTTAGAAATCCAAATCTCTTCTTTTCTTTAGATTAGCACAGTCCTCTTCTCTGTTGTTGGCAGCATTCATCCTCTCTTAGATCTCCTTAATCTTTTTAGTAGTTTCCCGGATTAAACTTGGAACTATGTCAACTTTGTCTTTAAGGTCATGCCAACAATGGGATAATACATATCCTCCCATATAAAGCCTCCTAAGTTTCCATCTTTATCACAATGTGATAACTAGATGCCACCAAAGGTAAAAGTTTCTCCCATTCTAGCTTGAAATCTAAGGCATAGCACCCTAACATAACCTTAAGGCCCTGTATAGTCCTTTATGTAGATCCATTTATTCAAGGATGGTAAGTTGAACTAAGTTGCAGTTGAGTGCCCAAAATTTGGTGCACTACCCTCCAAAACTTAGAGATAAACCATGGGTCTCTATCTAAAACTATATAATCTAGAATACCATGAAACTTCACTATTTCTTTTATATATAGCTTTGCTAGCCTATCCAATGGATTTATGAGGTTAATTGGCAAACAGTGGGCAAACTTAGTGAACCTATCCATAATTACCTAAATGGTATCATCTTTCTTTCTTGTTAGAGGCATGCCTACTAGGAAATCCATGGACATAGATCCCCATTTCCTTTCAGGTGTGGATAAAATTTGTAGTTTATGTCCTAGTTTTTTCTATTCTACCTTTACTTGTTGGCTTACTATGCATTGGGGCACAAACACTCCTATCTCTTGCTTCATATTTGGCCACTAGAAATTTTCTTTCAAATTTTTGTACATTTTCAGTGTCCAAGGATGTATGCTCATTTCACTACAATGAGCCTCTATCAGGATTTGTTCCCCTAAGCCCTACCCATTCTATACATAAATTTTATCTTGCAAGTACAACAGTCCCTACCTATAAGGAAATCCCTAAAATAACTTTCCATGTCTCAAGCTAGATATTCTAGCAAGTTCTTCATCATGTTGTTGTGCGCTTAGCATTTTTTCTTCCAAAAATGGTTGGATGGTCACCATAGCTATTTGAGCTTTCTCTGAATCTAACCACTGGTTTTCCAAATAAGTTAACTTGTTTTGCTCATTCTTGTCTTCCTTTCCTTTAGCTCCTAAAATGCAAGTATATTTTTGCTTACGACATCAGTGACTACATTGGCTTTGCCTTCTGTGTACTTAATAGTATAATCAAAGTCCTTAAAGTACTCCAACCACATTCTTTTTCTTATACTCAAGTCTTTCTAGGTAAAGAGATACTTCGAGCTTGTATGATCAGTAAAGACTTGGAATTTATTACCTAGTAGATAATGCCTCCATTGCTTTAGAGCAAATACTATGATAGCTAAATCTAAATCATGAACTAGATAGTTCTTCTCATGTGGTCTTAATTCCCTGGAGCCATATGCAATAGCTTACCTGCCTTGCTTTAATATACATCCTTACCCTACTATGGATGCATCTATGTAAACTTCATAAGATTTAGCATGGTCAGGTAGCATTAGGATAGGTGTTGAAGTAAGTTTACTTTTAAGTTCTTTGAAGCTTTGCTCACACTCTTTTGACCATTCAAATTTCTAACCTTTCCTAATTAGTTGCATTAAAAAACTTCTATTACAAATAATTTAGGCATAAATCTTCTATAAATTCCTATTCTTTCATAGTTAGTAGCTTCCATTATAAGATTGAATCAATCTTTGATGGGCCACTGCCAGTCCTTGCCTAGTTATGATATGGCCTAGAAATTCAATTTGGTCAGTCCAAAAATGGCGCTTGCTTAGTTTCCCATATAATTGGTGTTTTCTCTATATATCAAATGTCAATCTTAAGTGTTCTTCATGTTCTTTTTCATCTTTTCAGTTCACCAGAATATCATATATAAAGACTACCACAATTGGTCCAAATATGGCTTGAATATCCTTTGCATCAAGTCTAAAAAGAATGTTAATGCATTAGTTAGTCTAAATGGAATCACTGTACACTCAAAGTGCCCATATCTAGTCTTGAAGGCTATTTTATTTATCTCTTTGACTTTAATTCTCATTTGGAAATATGCACATCTAGGATCAATCCTGGAAAAAATTGGGGCACCTTTTAGTTGACTGAACAAGTCCTCAATTCTTGGTAGAGGATACTTGCTCTTCACAGTCATAGCATTTGGCTTCCTATAATCTATACAGAGACTAAGGGTCATATCTTTCATTTTCACAAACAACACTGGTGCTCCCCTGGAAGACACACTTGGCTTGATGATTCCTTTTTCAAGAAGTTCATCCAATTGCTTCTTTAGATCCTTCATCTCTAGTATTGCCATCCTAGATAAGGCAAGATAGATGGGTGCAGCTCCTAGGGCCATTCTTATTTCAAACTCTACCTCTCTCATCGGTGATATCCCAGGCAATTCAGTAAGAACACTTTCAAGAATCCATTTAGAATAAAGATTTTATTAAGTTCATATTTATCTACATCCCCATTTTATCCCATGTATTCCTCCTTGGTAGTTATGGGTACGTAATCTATCAATTTCACTTGCTCACTCTTATCATAATTTAATGATTCTTTTAAGTAATTCTCTTTTGATTTAGGAATAGTTAGTTTCCTAGCTTGGCAATCTGTCACCACATTATTCTCTGGTAGCCAATTCATTCCTAGGAAAATATCATATCTAGTTGTTTCTAATATGATCAAATTAGCCTTCAATTCTAACTTTCCAGCCTAATCACACAGTCTGTAACCATGTGATGTGTAAATGTTAATTCCTTACCGGCTATTTTTATCATATAGAACTTCGACAAGGATGTTACTTCTAAGTTTAATTCTCTAACCAACCTAGCTAAAATAATAGATAAAGATGATCTAGTATCATAGAGCATATAATTTAACTCATCATAAAGATAAAGTTTACCTCAAAGTGCTTCATTCCTTAGTCCCTGGTTGCCCCTGTTTTTCTCTCCACTATTTGGCTCTTGAGGGCTCTTAGCTATGTCAATTTGGTACACCCTACCCTAGGCTTTTTGCCCCTAGCTTGCCCTAATTGGCTAGGTCCTCCTTGTTAGTGTTGTGCCCAAAAGCCAATCATGAGATGATTGTATTTTGTACATTAAGTCATGATATTTTATTAAGGAATTAATCCAATAATTATGCTTGTTGTTTTGTTTCTACGTAACACAATAAACATAATTATAACCCTAGAATAATGATATTCTTAAATGTCCCTGGTCTAGTATTATCATGGAGTAGGTTACAATAATACATAACGACTAGCATTTGTGGACACTAATATGAGATATATAGTTTACATATGGATATAAGTTCAAGAACTTGTGTACTAGATCGACCCATAATGAGAACACTACATGGATCGTTATATGAGTGTCACAAGTGATTCTCATAGTGATCATGGTATATATAGTCCTTTAACCTAAGATCATCAATGTTCCCTACAAGTGAGTCACATACTTTGATGCTTCCTTTTGTTGCTCATAACTGAGTAGACTTGAAGGAGGTCATTGTGTATGTCATATGTCATGCGAAGGGTTTTCTATGATCAAGATGAGATTTGTCCCTCCTATGTAGTAGGAGTGATATCTTCGAGCCCTTTGATACAGTGAGACTTAGAAAATGCACGGCCATGCTCAGATGAGTTGATATACAATATCAATGTCATCATTTTAAGTTAGTCTACACGGTAATCAAGAAACCAAAGATTGGGCTATACGAGAGTGACATATTCCATGTCTCCTGCTTAGTCTTGATATCTTGGACAAAAGGACAATGGCATATACGGATAACGATCATAAAGGTTTAGTCAAATCATCGACAATCTTGTCACTTGGGTAGCAATGATTTGTTGCTAGACACTGCTCATTGCTTATGATCATAAATGTGATTTATGATCATTGCCAATCGGTAAAAGCCTATTAGGTCACATACATCAAGCCTATTTGGATTATTTGAGTGCATGGGCTAATTTATTTGGGTTATGGTTTCATGATAATTGTGTATTATTAATTGGCCCAAAGGTTGAGCCATTATTAAGCCCAAAATTAAACCTAATTAGATTAGGGCTTTCAAACCCATTAGGCCTGGAACTTAAGTCTCACTATAAAGACAACATATAGTGAGAAATTCACAGTTTTTACCCTAGCCTCCCAAAACTTCCAATCACACTCTTTTCTTGTCATTCCTTGGTGGACGCAAGCTAACACTGCGGTCACAAGAGAAACGCATCTACCGGGACATGGTAGAGGTGTGGTGATCCTGAGAGGCTCATGTGGATAGTGTAGAGAGCTTGAACACGTCAACTCTTCAATTTTTGTGATTTGACTCAACAGTTGGGTGAAAGATCTCAACCAAAGTAGGTATAAAAAATTATGAACACCCGATTTACCCCTGTTTTACTTTGATCTTGGAGGATTTTGATTATATTCCACTACGCTTGTTTGTCTCTTAAAACCCTACAATGGTATCAAAGCTACTGGTGAAACCCTAAATCGGTATTGAACGTCAAATTGTCTGCTATATTGTGTGTTCAGTTGCTTTCGGCCATGATTGATTAGATTGATTCATGATGCAAGAAACCGGAACTTGTAATGAATATATGAGATATATGAAGAACTGACACAAATTAGTTAATAAGATTAACCATAAATTGATTGGTATGAGATACCTATATGGAATAGGATTCTAGCAATAGTTGTAAAACCCTAGCATGGATCAAATTGGGGCTCAGGCACCGACAGTAGAGTACTTTTGGTGGCTCGAATGGAGGTGGTCTCGGGTGCCTAGTTGCTTGAAATAGAAGATCTTAGGCAACATAATCGTGAGACAATTTTTTGCGTCGCTGGCAACCCCCTACAAGGGCAGCTCCTCTTGACCCCACCTGCTGACCGGCAAGCAGGACCGCCATATGTAAAGCGCCACATTAATAAAAATTGGTTAATCAACACATGTTAATCGACATGCATTTTTGTTGAATGAGATTTAACATGTTATGCTGATTGGTGGTTGTAGCATGGTGCATCGTTATAGCCCTTGTTAGTTGTACTTGTAAATACGGCCAGCGAGTTGTGCCTTATTCTTGTTATTCTCATTTTACATTCTCTTATCACCTTACTCTCCTCGAATGTAACTCTAGGTTTCTATTATTGATGAAATTGTACATTATGGGATCGTCCAAGGTGGTGTGTCCAAAAAGGTGACAACAAAAGAGCAACCTAGCAAGGAGGAAAATGAGCTTATGAAGACCCTTTTCTTTTCTTAGGCTTTTATGATATTCTCAATGGCTTGAGAATATCGTACAGTTTGGGCTATAGCCATGTCATGTTTACCTTGTTGTTAGCATGAGATGCATGTTTTATATTTCTATGTGATGCATGTGTAAGACAGTCGAAGATAATAATTGGTGAGATCAGAAGGAAAAATCCCTTAAAGAAAATATTAAATCATTAAATGTGATGCCTTCCATGTGTTGGCACTCATCAAGGCTTTGATCAACATTGGGTGAGTTTGCCAAAGCAAAGCACCTATGTTCATCTTAGTAAGGCACGATGGGATAGCGGTGATATCCAAATTGCTAAATTTAGGTCTAACTTAACTAAGTTATCCCAATAGGATTGGGGACTTAGAGGCATAGAGTTGGGCTTAAGTTCATGAGATGAGCTTGGACAAGTGTTGTTCACCCAACTATCCAGGAGTTGCATGAGATGCAATTGGCAAGGAGTTGCCTACCTAAATAACTGTAACTTGAAAAAAAAGCCAAAGCTGACTCAGGTTGTGGTGAAATATGGATCTTGGCTCACTAGAACACCTTAGCGCTAAAGTGTTCTGAAATAATATCGAGGGTTATTATTTTGAGCAAAATAGTGGGAGTATCATTTAAGAAAAGTCCATATTAAATGGATTAAAATGCATGACAATTACACTGCATATTTATTGTTACAGATAACCATGGCACAAAACATATCAACACTTTCGTTGCAATCAGTCCTTGAGAAGGAAAAACTAATGGGACAAACTTTCTCAAATGTTATCAAAATTTGAGGATAGTCATCAAGAAAAAAAAAGGCTCATGTCCTAACGCAGCCCATTCAGAATGAGCCTACTGCCACTGCTCCAAAAGCTGAAAGGGATGCTCATAAGAGGCATTCTAGTGATGCTTTGGATATTGCTTGCCTTATGCTTATTACCATGAAATTTGAGCTTCAGAAGCAACATGAGAACGTGGGGGCGTTCGATATGATCAAACATCTCAAAATGCTCTTCTAAGAGCAAGCAAGGCATGAGAAGTTTGAGACCTCTAAGGCACCGTTTCGGTGCAAAATGTCTGAGGGAAGTCCCGTAGGTCCTCTTGTGCTCAAGATGATTGGGTACATTGAGAATCTTGAGAGTTTAGGATTTTCTCTTCAGAAATAGTTGGCTGTTGATGTAGTCCTGCAATCGTTGCTAGGAAGATATAGTCAGATCATCATGAACTATAACATGAATGACCTTGACAAGCCCCTCCCTGGTTTGCTCAACATGTTGAGAACTATTGAGCAAAACCATACGAATGCTAAGCCCATTATGGTGGTTTAAAAAGGCAAGAGAAAGCGAAAAACCAACAATAAGAAGGATAAAGCTAAAGGAAAGTCCAATGCTAATTCTTCTTCAGCTGCACTGAAACCATTAAGGAGGAGGAGTGCTTCCATTCTATGCAATTGGACACTGGAAGCACAACTGCAAGTTCTATCTTGAAGAACTTGCTGAAGAAAAGGGAAGTAATACTTTCACTTCAAGTATTCTTGTTATAAAGGCTAACTTTTCTACTTCCTTATCTTGGGTATTGGATGCTAGATGTGTATCTCACATTTTTGAAAATGTGCAGATCTACATTGGACTAGAAGAGTGGCACGAGGTGAAATGGACCTACATGTTGGAAATGGAGCAAGGGTTGCTGCCTTTGCCATAGGCACTTATGTTTTCACTTTGCCTAGTGGATTAGTTTTAGAATTAGACAACTACTACTTTGTGTTTACTATTAGTAGAAATTTGATTTCTATTTCTTGTTTGGATAAGAAAGGTTTTTTATTTATAATAAAGGACAAATGTTGTTCTATTTATTTGAATGAAATCTTTTATTGTAGTGCTCAACTTAGCAATGGGTTGTATGTTCTAGAACTCAAAGATGCAATCTAGAATGTGAATACCAAGAAGGTTAGATTGAATGATTTGAACCTGACCTATCTCTAGCACTATTTTCTGGGCCATATAAATGAGATCTACATATCCAAGCTCTGTAAGGATGGACTCTTGGGCTCAGTTGATTTTGAATTATATGAGACCTGTAAGTCATGTTTGTTAGGCAAGACGACCAAAGATGCATTCACAGTGCAAAGTGAAAGGGCTAATGACTTACTAGGACTCATACATAGTGATGTATGTCCCCCTATGTCTACACATGCTAGAGGAGGCTTCCAATACTTCATTACCTTTACTGATGGCTTTAGTATATATGGCTATGTGTATCTCATGAGACACATTTCAGATTCCTTTGAAAAGTTCAAAGAATTCAAGAATGAAGTAGAGAATGAACTTGGGAAAAGTATCAAAGTACTTTAATCAGATCGAGGTGAAGAATACTTGGATCGAGAATTCATTGACTATCTAAAGGAGTGTGTTATAGTATCATAACTTACTTCACCTGGTACACCTCAATGGGATGGTGTATCTAAAGGAAGAAATCAAACTCTATTAGACATGGTTTGATCTATAATGCGTCAAGCAGACCTTCCAAACTCCTTTTGGGAACATGTTCTAAAGAGAACCACTTTTACACTAAACTGAGTTCCATCTAAATTGGTTCAAAAGACACCATATGAGATATAGAGTGGGAGGCGACCTAGTTGTCTTTTATGAAGATTTGGGGTTGTGATGCTTATGTGAAACATCAATCCTCTATTAAGCTAGGGCCCAAATCTCATAAATGCCTCTTTATTGGGTATCACAAAGAAACAAAGGGTTACTATTTCTAAAATCCTTCTGAGCAAAAAAATATTTGTTGGTTGAACTGGTGTCTTTCTAGAAAATGAGTTTATCTCTAAAGGAACTAGTGGGAGGAAACTAGAACTTGAAGAAATTTGAGAATAACAAGGGGACATTGAACCTGAAATGGAACTTGAACAGACACCACAAGATGTTGTGGTTCAAGAGTTTGTTCATGTAGCATAGAGCCCACATAGGTCTAGTAGGATTTGGCATGAGCTCGAAAGATTTGGATTTCTTGTAACTCACACTGGTGATTTGATGCTCATGGATCATGATGAGCGCACAACCTACCAACAAGCTATGTTGAGGCCTGACTCTAAGAAGTGGCTAATGGCCATGAAGTCCGAGATGGAATCCATGTATAAAAACCAAGTATGGACTTTGGTTGATCCACTCGAAGGGGTAAAACCTATAGGGTGAAAATGGGTTTTCAAGAAGGAAACTGACATAGATGATAATGTGATTACCTCTAAGGGATGATTGATTGCAAAAAGTTTTAAGCAAATTCATGGTATTGACTATGATGAAACTTTTTAACCAGTTGCCATGCTTAAATCCATCTGAATTTTGTTGACTATTGCTACACACTATGATTATGAGATATGGAAAATGGATGTCAAATCTGTGTTCCAAAATGGAAAGCTACTTGAGGATGTGTACATGACATAGCCTAAGGGTTTTGTTAATCCTGAGAATGCCAATAAAGTGTCCAAGTTGCAAAGGTCCATTTATGGACTGAAGCAAGCTTTTCGGAGTTGCAATCTCATTTTGATGAAGCAATCAAAGAGTTTGGCTTCATAAAAAATGAACCTTATGTCTACAAGAAGGTTAGTGGGAGTGCTATTGTGTTCTTGGTGTTGTATGTAGATGACATACTACTCATCAGTAATAACATTCCTGAGCTACAGTCTATTAAGACTTGCCTAGGGAAATGTTTCTCTATGAAGGACTTGGGTGAAGTAGCCTATGTGTTAGGCATTAGGATCTATAGAGATAGATTTAGAAAATTGCTTGGCCTAAGTCAAAGTACATACACTGACAAGGTGCTAAAGAGGTTTAGCATGCAAGATTCCAAGAAAGGATTCTTGCCCATGTCACATGGTATAACTCTTTCAAGATCTCAGTCCCTGAGTGCCCTCGAGGTGATAGTGCATGAGAAAGATTCCACATGCGTCAGCAATTAGATCTATCATGTATGCCATGATATGTACTCATCTCGATGTCTTATATGCCTTGAGCATAACGAGTAGGTACCAATCAAAGCCTAGTGAGAGTCACTGGATAGCTGTTAATAACATCCTTAAGTACTTACAATGGACTAAGGATGCATTCTTGGTATTTGGGGGCAAAGATGAGCTTGTTGTAAGAGGTTACATCGACGCTAGCTTCCAATCCGATAAGGATAATTTTAGGTCACAATCTGGTTATGTGTTTTGTATTGGTAGTGGTGCTGTGAGCTAGAAGAGCTCAAAGCATGAGACAATCGCCGACTCTACAACAGAATCTAAGTACATTGCCGCCTCTGATGCTGCGAATGAGGTAGTTTGGATCAAGAAGTTCATCGGAAAACTTGGTGTGGTTCCAAGCATTGTCTACCTAGTAGAGCTCTATTGTCACAAAAATGGAGCAATCACACAGGCTAAGGAACCTAGATCTCACTAGCGATCCAAACATATACTTTAATGCTATCATCTCATTAGGGAGATCATCGAAAGGGGTGTTGTGAAGATATGCAGGACTTCGACAGAAAACAACATTGCTGATCCGCTGACAAAACCCCTTACGCAGCAGAAGCATGATAGTGATTCTAGGTCCATCGATATTAGATACATGGATGATTGGCTTTAGTGCAAGTGGGAGATTGTTAGTGTTGTGCCCAAAAGCCAATCATGAGATGATTATATTTTGCAAATTGAGTCATGATATTTTGTTATGGCATTAATCCAATAATTATGTTTGTTGTTTTGTTTCTACGTAACATAATAAACATAATTATAACCCTAGAATAATGATATTCTTAAATGTCCTTGGTCTAGTATTATCATTGAGGGGATTACAATAATACATAATGACTAGCATTTGTGGAGACTAATATTAGATATATAGTCTACATATGGGTACAAGTTCGATAACTTGTGAACTGGATCGACCCATCATGAGAACGCTACATGGATCATTATATGAGTGTCATAAGTGATTCCCATAGTGATCACGGTATATGTAGTCCTGTGACCTAAGATCATCAAGGTTCCCCGCATGTGAGTCACATACTTTGATACTTCCCTTTGTTGCTCATAGCCGAGTCAACTTGAATGAGGTCATTAGGTATGCCATATATTATGCAGAGGGTTTTGTATAATCAAGATGGGATTTGTCTCTCTTATATAACGGGAGTGATATCTTCAGGCCCCTTGATAAAGTAAGACATACAAAATGCCTGACCATGCTTGCATCAGTTGATATATGATATCAATGTCATCAACTTAAGTTAGTCTACTTTGTAATTAAGAAACCAAAGATTGGGCTATACAAGAGTGACAAATTCCATGTCTTGTGCTTAGTCTTGATATCTTGGACAAAGGGACAATAGCATATACGGATAATGATCATAAAGGTTTAGTCAAATCACTGACAATCTTGTCACTTGGGTAACAATGATGTGTTGCTAAACACCGCTCATTGCTTATGATCAATAAATGTGATTCATCATCGTTGCCAACATGGTAAGAGCCTATTGGGTCACACACATAAAGCCTATTTGGATTATTTGAGTGCATGGACTAATTTATTTGGGTTACGGTTTCATGATAATTTCATATTAACAATTGGCCCAAAGGTTAAGCCATTATTAAGCCAGAAATTAAACCTAATTGGAGTAGGGTTTTGAAACCCATTAGGCCTGGAAGTTAAGTCTCACTATAAATACAACATATAGTGAGAAATTTGCAACTTTTACCCTAGCCTCCCAAAAGTTCTAGCCGCACTCTTCTTTTGCCATTTGTTGGAGGACACAAGCTAGCACTGCCGGCGCAAGAGAAATGCATATACCAGGATGTGGTAGAGGCATGGTAAGCCCAAGAGGCTGGTGTGGATACCGTTGAGATCTTGAACATGTCAACTATTCAAGTTTTTTTATTTGAATCAATAGTTGGGTGTAAGATCTCAACCGAATTAGGTATGAAAAATTTTGAACACCCCGTTACCCCGTTTCTCTTAGATCGTTTCAGTTATATTCCGTTGTGATTGTTTGGCTCTCGAAAACCCACACTCTTTGCCGATGCGTAATTGGTGCTTTCCTTTGTTATGTCCTTAGCCATGCAGCCCCAAATTTGTATAACAATTTCCTTCTTGCTTTTTAACTAGGCAATCCCTAACCCAGTGGTCCTTAAAGCCATACTTGAGGCATCCATTAATGGCTTTACAACATGGTTTAAAACAATGATTCTTTTCACAAGTTTAGCATTGTGGTTCAAACCTTTGTCATTAGTTCGCCCATTTTTGCTCTTTCTGGGATACAACCATTGTTGGCTGCACTCTTCCCCATTTTTTTCCCAATCTTATGTTCACACGGAGCTCCCCTGGTACTCTTCCCTTCCTGTTGATGGAACTCTTATTATAGTGTCAAGGCCCATTGAATTGCCTCATAGTAGTTCTTGATTCCAATGGCGCCAAGGATCTATCTTAAGTTATTGCCTTAGTCCTCTTACAATTCTTTTGGTGCTCAATTCCTCTTACCCATCATGTTATGGTGCATACCTAAGGAGACTACAAAATTTATGCTCATACTCGTTGACAGACAAATATTCCTATTCCAACAAGTCAAACTCTATTTGCTTTTAGTCTTTTAAAGTTTCACAAACATATTGTTGTTAGAACACTCATAGGAAATTTGCCCACCTCATGGCCATCCTTCTCTACAAGGGCATACTTTCATTTCTGCTCAAATGAGCTCTTTGTACAGTCCCCCACCAGAGCTCAGCATTAACTTTTAGCTTGAAGGTAGGTAATAGCACCTTTTTGTGTAGATGTAACTTCCACTCTTCCAAACATCTCCTCCATTTGGTAGATCCATGACTCTACCTAATATGGATTACCACTACCCCTGAACACCAGGGGTTTCAGTGCTAGAAAACCTTCTAGTTGGCCTTCTTTTAGGTTAGCACCTCTCAACCTCTTTTCTTCTTCTCCATAGCTTTTGGTTTCTTCCTCCTTTTTGAACTGGCCTGCTGTTGTTCTTTGAGGCTACATCTTCATTTCCTAACCCTCACCTGTCTCATCGCTGCACTCTCCATCACCTCTCACTTCCCTGCTTACTTCTCACCTCATTCTTATGCTCCTTGGGTTCCTCCTCTCATCATCTATTTCACTCGTGCTAGTTTATTTTTCAGTCATAAGCTCTTTGCTTGGCCTCTTTTCCCTCTCTACTTCTTCTCATGCCTTTTTAGCTACAGAACACAAGTGCTTGGCTATGACCCCTAGTCAAGGCTTGCATGCCTACTACAAGTTAAGCTATGCTAGCTCACATAGTCTCCATCATCTGCTCTATTTTTTATTCACTATGTTTACTAAGTCTAGGCTCTTTGGCCATATCATCTTATTCTGTAGGACTTTCTGCCACCTGATCAATTTTACGTTATCCATCATTTAACTAACAAGCTCTATCATTTTGTTGCTCCTCTATTTGCCTTCCTATACCTTGGGTCATCATCCTGAAAGTCACACAATGGTAACCAAAGCTCCCATATTTAAGCCCATAGGACTTATCTTAGTGGGATTAGCCTAACAAGCCATTAGTTGTCCTATTAAAACCAAACCTATGCTCTAATACCACCTAACTATCATGAAGTTAACCACACTTACCTCATGTACTATCATGTCATCAATGATTAGATTCAGTAACTCATGTGCCCATTTGTGACTCTTGGGTGGCTTAGGCCACAACACCTAGGATGCTTGTGTTATGCCCCTCAAGACTCAAGGTACATAGGCCATGGGCTATGTGGACTAAGCGCTTATCAAGCATGGGAACTAAGGGTTGAGCTCTATAAACTTTGCAAATGAATTTATGATCCATGCATGAGGGTGGCTTAACAGGTATGATCATTCGGGTTCACACATAGCTGGGCTGAGAACAAGATCCAAATGATGACTTATTAAGTTGAGGGACTCAATGGAAAATATATTTGGTTGACCAATTTGAGGGAATCTTTTGTGTGGAGATTAGAATACTTCATGCATGAAAGTAGGCCACCATGACTTGTGTTAAGCCATTTTTAACGCCACTTGGCAATTTACGGTTAATTACATGCTTCCACTAGCTTTGGCTCCATAATCTGGTTGCATCACCATTGTTGAATGCTTGGATGAACTCTCAAAACTATTTTTGAGATGTTCTTTAGCTCCTAACTGTAAACTAAGGCAAAAAAAAAAAATGGAAACTTGAAGGAATTGGTGGATTAATGAGCCAAAAAAGCGAAGGAAGTGATTTTTGTCCTCAAAAGCTAAGGGAGGGTGTGAGTTGAGCTATTGATGCTTTAAGCAACAAGGTTGCCAAGGAAGGTAAAGACTTTATGTGAATTCCCTAAGCTTTCATAGGCATCTATGTTGTTTAGTGGAATTCTTAGGCACTTAGGTGATGGTAAGCTTACCAAGTGATCCTAAGAGGCTGTAAAGACTAGGGTTGCTTAGGCAACTATATGTTTGTGTAAATTAGCTATACAGAAAGTAAGCATTGGGACTTAAGGTTGAGTAGGCCAATTCAATTCTTAAGTTTGTGAGCTTTCAGATAGTATAGGAACACATTTAAAGGTTAACCAAATTGAACCTAGAACTAAGGCTACGCTTGCTAGGCCCTATTGGCTGTTAACTTAAGCTAGGGTATGTGGAGTATGTGTTGTGTGCTTTTATGCTTGGCTGTGCGTGCTGACCCTATTATATTAATTAAATTGTTATGTATATGCTTGTGTTTTCTTTGTGTCTTCATGTCTTTCTCATAGGCACTTGGAGTTTGGTTTTGGTTAAGTTTAGAACTTAACCTATGATTAGGCCTTAGAGGCTGTATTTGGTCCTTACTAAGTTTATAGCTCATGCCCTGTCTCTTTATGTCATAGGGAAAGGTTTGCTTAAGAAGCAAAGAGACTAAGTGTATTATGTACTCTCTTAGGTTTTGGCAAGGTAGGGTACTAACCTATGTATTTTGCTCAATAGTTACATTCTAAGTCTTACTTGTATGGTAAGCTAATTAGTGGGCTTTATTGCTTGTAGGCTTAGAGAAGCTAAATGTATAGGAACATGCCTTATGGTGGATGGTAGTGCTTAGGCTATGAATGTATGATGTGTATGTGTATATATGCACTTTTAGGTCCAATGACGACTAAGGTGGCCTATGGCAGGCTTACCGACACATGTAAACCTCCATGTGATGTATAAACCTTTGTTTTGAAAACTCAATGCTGGTGGTTTTTGTTGTCATATATCTTATGAATGGATGAGTGAGAAATATGATATTTGAAGCATGTTTCTATCCTAGGCACCTAACTTGTTTAGTTAAACTTGAACTATGTGTTTGTGACTTAGGTGCTAGTAAGCATCCTAGGGCACACCCTCTGTGTGTCCTGAAAGTGTCGAGGGTGCGCCCTAGTGCCCTTGTTGTGTGTCCTGGTGCACCTAGCGCTAAGGCCCCATGTGTCAAGGAGGCGCCTAGGGTGTCCTACCCATGTTTCTAGTCCAAGTTAGACACGTAGAGTTTTATGCTAAGTACAAAACCTGATAATGTTCTTTGAGTACCTTCGCTACTCATTTTGGGTTTTAAGGTCTATGAATGGGCTATGGTAGTGTTGGGCATGACACTTAGCCAAAATCTTAATTTTTGGTTAGCAGTTTTAGGCAGGATACAACAACATTAATCTGGCTTAAAAGTGAATGTCCATTTTGTATAAAACCCATTTTGTACTGGGTTAAAAGAAATCATGTTGACAAAATAAGTTAAAACCGAGTTGCAAAGTGAAAACTTGTCAACTTGTTAAGTGTTGAACTTGTCAACTTGTTAAGTGTTGTCTACTTAAGTGTGTGTACATTAATATTTTACAATACAAGTACTCAGCGATACTAGGTATGCATTAGCTTGTAAGCTTACAATATCACCATCGATATATTACAAGCTTTAAAAGTTAAATTACAAGGGCGAAAAGGAAGTCCTACAATGTTAGCCTGCCTCAGTTGACTTGCACATTCACCGACTAGGCACTATCTAGACTTTGCCTAACCTAATTTTAAATGTCATAGGCCAATTTGGCATCTAGTAGTACACATATTTCCTAGCCTTTTTTTGTTCATCAAAATGGAGCCACAAGCAGCTAAACCTACAGCAGCCATTAGAGCCTAGAACCACAAACACTTAGGTTACACATGGAGCATAATGGATTACCATGGAACTTAGGCATTTGAGCCATACATGATTATTCTTGCACCAGAAAAAGATGTCAGTTACACTTTCAAGCATCCAAGTTCCTCTTTGAAACTAAAGAAATAGGGCATGAGTAACTAGTACTTAGTAAAGGACCAATAAATAGCACAAAGCGCCCACAATGCTTTGAGCATTGTATTAACATAATAAGCATATCCTTAAGCTAAAAACCTAATCCAAAGACAAGAAAATATGGCACAAGATACAAAACAATATACTGTAAACAAATACAAGTTGGCACACACAAACAATCATCAAACTATGCAAACACACACACCGCCATGATCGGCTATATAGCCTAAGGCATAGCAAGCATTCATAGCATTTTTAAGCATTTCATTTAGCCATTTTAATAAAGAAAAATAGAGCTTCAAACCTTGACCAAGTTTGGGTACAACTTAAAACAAGAACCTAATGATTGCCTTAACATAGTCTAGCTAGAAAACCATAGTGCTCTTGGCCCACATAGCCCCTACATAGCACCTAGGGTTCACTTGGATCCAAGCCATCCCCTAGGGAAGCTTCTCTATCATGAAATCTCATAACAGAATTTGGAATCTAGGAGAAAAAAGATATTTGGAAACCCTTACCAAGTCAACATAGCAATTGGTTGCCCTTCTAAGTTTTGCCAAGACAACACCTTTCACCACCAAGCCTTGGTAAGCTTACCACCTTCAGTTTTTGCTTGGCTTTCACACTTGTTTTCTTTAAGTAATTTCCACAACTCTACCCAATATTTTGGCCTATATTTCTAGGTTTTAACAACCCTGAGAAGTTTCCTAAAAGCTTCCTTAAGTCTTGGCCATTAGCCTAGAAGGTGGGATGACATAACCAATTGGAACTTGGTGGCTAAGGCTTTACTTGCTCTTAGTTTTAACCTCATATTTGATCACTTATTTTACTTGACCTTTTAGTCAACATATGCAGCTTGATTTATATGTCAAAATCAGCACCCACTTTGCCAAAATATTTGGCCAATTAAGGCCTCGTATAATCACTTAAACACATAAACCTCACTTAGGCCCTTTTTAGCACTCTAGTACACCTGGTTGTGCACGTTCACATCCTTTGACTTTCTTAGCAAGCTTCATTCACTTTTCCAACTCTTTGGTCTCACTCTAGCTTGGAATTTGTAGCCCTACATGTTTCCTTTAAGGCATTGCCACCTTAAACCTTTTTTATGTCTATAAACTCACACATGTGCACACTAACACCTATAGTGTCACTTTCTTTAGACCCGGTTAAATCATTTCATTTTGCATTGCCCTTAATAACATTTTCCTTTCATTTTCATGACTTTATATTCACTTTATGCTTAGCTCATGGCCGATGCCATTCATAGACATGACACTATTAACTTGCACTTTTCGTCATCCTCCATCACCCTAAAAGGTAGACCATCAACCCTTTCATGACTGCAAAAGCCTTAGGCTTGATAACTAGCTCTCTATAACTCTGAAGGATCCATTGTCTCATACACATCATTATCCATTCACTCCAAAAGGAAGTCTCAATCCTCCTTGGAGGTCATATATAAGTAATTCTTCCAATCCTTCCCAGTTTTTTAGGTTAGGGTGCAAGTAAAGGAAAGATTAAAGCTAAAGGAATTGGGCTTTAGATTAAAAAGTAGAAGAAGGGCTCCATTAGGGTTAGGAGGTTGAGAAAGAAAAAGGACTCCAAGAAGAACATAAAGCCTACATGATGTACATTTCTGGTAACACCGATAAATGAAGGAAGACGTTCAAGGCCAACTAAGAAAGGGGAAATTTGAAGTTATTGCATAATTTGCTTATGCCCAGCTCAAAAAGAGACCATGACTTGGTCCCTCAGGATTCAGGCCTAGTCATGTGATCTGGTGAACATAAGATCCATAGTTATTGGTAGGAAAGCATCTTTATGAATGAGGTTAACAAGCTTGTAGGTCACAATGCTCCTAACATGATGCCATCCAAATTTAAAGGCTTCGGATCCTTGCCCTCTTAGGAAGTCTCGTCGGTAGCCTTCTCTCAAGTAGATGCCATATCTTCACACCAATCTACATGAATAATTAGTTGATGGATGTGGCTCTATCAATGACATTAGGCATTAGTAACCTTGTTCGACAAGAGAAAAAACCAAGAAAAAACAAGAAATTCAATTAAGCAAGTGAGCTCCCACTTTTGAGAAGAGACTTTGGGAGGCTCATTGCCAGGTATAATGAACAAGCTTACGCGGCAATGCTGGAGATGGAGAGATAATTCTTTTCCAAGGAGGTTGAACAATTTCAAGAGTAAGAAAGTGCAGCCTAGGGGCAAGCTTAGGCATTTTCTCCATCACATTCCTTGTGAAACTATGCCTCATGCAGTTCCCATCTTGGCACATGTAGATCTAATCAAAATTGTCCTTCATATCCATAATTTTGAAAACTTAAGGAAGCCACTCCCACCATTTTGTTATAGTTCTGCTAGTGGAAAGGTAAGTGCACAAGGTAAGTTCATAAAATCCTAGCCTAAATACCTTAATTAGAAGCGATTTAGTAAAATCAAAAAAGTTATTTAACGTATACTTGGTTCCAAGTGGTTTATGGAACTAGGCTTACCTGGGCTCAAAAGAGTAATTTTTAATCTTAGAAAGTTGGGATAGATCTCAACTATTAAAATGAAGTTTTTTAAAACCAAAATCCAAGTTAATCAAGTCTACTTAAGTGTTTAAACCCCAACTTACTATTTGGAGAAGGCCCCTTTCGCAAAATTTACAGAAGTTTGAAGGAGAGGTTTGGCTGTTTCATGGTTGTTGAGGAAAATGTTTTCCCACTATTCACTATTTTCATGCCCAAAACCAACCCTAATTTTTGCCCTAGTATATGATTCCAGTAAAAAGTAACATTGCTCAACCTAGAACTCTATCAGGTGGCTTTGGGCATGTGTCCCATGACACTTAGGCGACAATTAGCTCTAGCTCTCAATTTTGCAACAAAAACAATGTAAATTATTTGAGCTAGTTAAAGAAGTCTTTTTTGTGCCAAAATATGAAGTTAAGCTAGTTTTGAGTCGAGATTCAAGGCCAAAATAGCATGAACAACAAATACTTTGCATGTACTTGCACATAATTGCCTTTGAGTTACACAGCATAGGTGGTTTAGGACACATTTGGGTAAGCCAACCAATGCCTACCCTTGATTACAAGCTTAAGTGCTTCAGCCCAAAAGCCAAATACAATCCCAACTACACTTAAGCACAAACACTAGAACATAGACCTAACATTCTTAGGCACTAAAACAAACTCAAAACTAGCAAGTTCCCGCATGTCCAACAACTTATTGCTTGCAAGCAAAGCACTTACTAAGCTTGACTATAATACATTTAAAGCATTAGTTCACTAAACCAGCATTGGAAACAAAAATGATTCAAAAACTAACAACTCACAAAACTTTCAAGTTAGTCCACCAACCCCTTCCATGAAAAGAAAAAAGATAGGGCGTGAGTTTTCCAACTCAGTAAAGACCAATTTACCATTAATGCCTATATAATCCATAAACATAATAATCACATTCCATCCAAGCCCTGCAAGTGAAACAAAAACACACCAAAACATATACAATAACTTATAAGGTCAGCACACACAACAAACAAAGCAACAATGCACACTGAACACACACACCACAACACCAGCTACTCTAAGCAGTCCCCAAGGCCTAGCAAGCATATTCCCTAGTCTAACTTTATTTTAATTAACCATATTAGTGACACTAACCCTAACTCATAGAGCTCCAAATTCTGAGATTTGGTTGGCCTAACCTGAAATTCAAAATCCTAACACTTGGACTAACATAACTAGCTAGTATAAACCATAAAAACCTAAAGGTAACCCTAGCCCCTACTAGCTCTTAGGCTCATTTGACTCTAAGTCATCACCTAAGGCCTACCATATTGATGCTTAGCCCAAACAAGCCTTGGCAGCAACCTCACAAAGCTCTCAAGCTTTGGTTCCTTGTTCTTTGTGGTCAAAGTAACCTCCTTTCTTGCTAGTTTACACTAGATTTTTGCTTCTTTTCTTCTTCCACTTGAAATTTGGCTGGAATCCACCAAGAACAAACTCATAACCCCTGCTCTAATCGAAAGAGCTATTAAGAACCAGATCTAAGAGGTTGTTACAAGTGGAGACATGCAAACATTCAACCAAAGAAATGTGGCACAAAATGTGTACAATTGCCAACCCCTGTAGGCCTACTTCTTTGCAGTAAACATTTTAATCCTAGCCTTACTTAATTGCTCAAATTCCTCCCTTGATAAGCTTTTCAATTGAATCAATGGAGTCCTTCAACTAACTTTGGGCCCAATCCTAGGAAATGACCTCAATGCCCATACTTTTCTTAGACTTGATTATGAAAAAACTCCAAAATCTTTATTTCCAACTTTCAAAATCTCCTTCAAAGGTTCTCTCCCTCCAATTTCTTACTTCCCTATTTTCTTCCTTCCATATTCTTCCCAGTCAATGCTGTATCCAAGTGGGGGCTTCACAATTTCCCCCAAGTAAGAAACTGGGTACTCTAAATATCTTTGTAAACTTAGGAAATCATCTGGCTGGTTTTTAAGCAATTGAGTTTCTGTCACCCAAGTGGCCTCATCTTCTGTAGGGTTTATCCATTGGGCTTTAACCATTGGAATCCATTTACTTCTTTCCTTTCTGGTGTCCTTAGCTAGCGCCTGGATTAGTTCTTCTTCATATGTGAAGTTTGGAGATATAGGAACTCTAATGGCTGGTACTATTTGTCTAAGGTCAAAGATGTATAGTTTAGCATGCTCACAAGAAGGGTGTCATGAATATGCCTTATTTTAGGGGGTACATCCAATTTGTATGCTACAATTTGTACTATTTGTAGAATCTAGTGTGGGCTAACATACCTTGGGGCAAACTTGCCTTTCTTCCCAAACCTAACAAGCCCTTTCATGGGTGATACTTTTAGCAATACAAAGTCTTCAACTTTGAAATCTAGATCATCCCTTCTTTTCAAGTTAGCCACTAGAAATGTTTCTTTAAATCTTTTCACATCTTTTAACTTCTTGGATGTACACTTATCTTGCCATTATGGGCTTCTTCTAGAATTTGTTTCTTAAGTTGACCTTTACTAGGCACATAAATCCTATTTTGGGTATAGCAATCCTTGCCTATAGGAAAATCAATGAAATAATTTGTGATGTGTTTGCCCAAAAATTATAGCAAGAACTTTGTCATGGTGTTGGGCTCTCATGATCAACTTTTTCCATATTGACCATATGTTATCACATTCATTTAGTCTAGCTCCCATTACTTCCATTTATTTTCTAACCAAGTTAAACTAGAGCATCTTGCCTTGTTTTCTTCTCCTCTAACCTTATGTACTCTAGAGTACTTCTTACTCAGGGCATTAGCTACCACATTAACCTTGTCTGGGGTGTACTCAATGGTACACTCAAAATCTTTCAAAAATTCCAGCCATCTTCTTTGGCTCATGTTTAGGTCTTTTCATGTGAATAGGTACTTTAAACCCTTAAGATTAGTAACTACTTGAAATTGATTGCCTAGCAAATAGTCCCACCATTGCTTAAGGGGAAACACCACAACTGCCAATTTTAAATCCTAGACTAGATAATTTTTCTCATGTGGTCTTAATTGTCATAACCCATAAGTAATGGCTTGTTTCCCTTGCATCAATACACAACCCAACACTACTGATAGCCGAAGTGCTATCGCCCTTTAAACCCATAAGCTAGGGCAAAGCACCACCCTCGAAAAATCGAGCGTCACCCATAAGGAATGCGAGCTCCAACTTTCGAAAAAGGGGGTTTGACACCTTGAACATCTGACCTCGGTAATCCATCATCACCCTTGGGAACGACAATACCGACCTTGGGAATACGGTGCATCGTATTCTTCAGTAAGGTTACCGAACCGGCTTTGGAAGAGAAAGACTCACTGCCTTCGGTAGGAGAGAATGCCCCTAAAGGAGAGCATCCGTAACGAGGGGACTCCCGGATTGCTGAGAAGACTTCGGAAAAAGGGGCCCCTATTCCGAAGAATTCCATTCTACCGAAGGGATCTCATGTGTATGGCAGAAACAATTAACGAGCCTCTGACATGCCGCCCTCATAAGCGCATTGACACACCATACTCGTACGACCCCAACACACTGCCCTCGGACACACTCTGACACACCGTCCTAGGCTCCTGACCAGGCGGCCTGTGGCCGGCTAGAGGCCCCCTACTCCTGAAGGTAAGCCACATCCGATCGAACACGTGTCATGATCTGGGACGGCAGTGGCAAACGGACTTCTCCTGTACACCTCCCTATAAATATTTGGAAAGCACCCCAGGTAAACGGATACAACAACAAGGGAAAAATCTCAGTTCCTTACTCACCCTCCACCTTCAAGCAATGACCAGGGTGTTGGAGACTCCTGCCCCGGAAAAACACTCCAGGGAGCTCCTAACCTCTACTTTTCAGTGTCCTTGCAGTCCTTCTCCCACCAGAGGTTCCTTACCCAGACATCCTTCCATCGGTAGTTCCTGCTTCGGGCACACCATGTCGTACAATGATGATGTCGAAGGGCATCAACTACCAAGGATGCACACGTTTACACTTCAAATGCTTTTGTAAGGTCTAGTAATATCAAAATATGAGCTATAGTCAACTTCTTCATTAATTTTTTGGAACTTTGCTCACTCTTCTCCCCCACTCAAACTTCTAATCTTTCTTTGTCAATTAAGTTAATGGTGCAGCAATTATAGAAAACTTATGCCTAATTTTTCTGTAAAGACCAACTAACCCTAAGAAACTCCAAACTTTTCACACACTCTAGGGTTGCTTCTATTCTAAGATTGCCATAATTTTTTGTACTAGCTAACTAACCCTAAGAAACTCCAAACTTCTTTCACCTTCTAGGGTTACACTTTAAGATTTCCATAAATTTAACTGTATCTGCAGCCAGCCCTTGTGCATTAATGATATGGCTTAGAAATCCCATCAGTAGTCCAGAAGTGGCATTCACTTAACTTGCCATAGAATTTTTGTCTCATGAGCTAATCAAGTACTATCCTTCCATGTTTTTTTGTGAGACTTCTCATACCTTGAGTACACCAAAATTTCATCAGTAAACACCACTATAATGTGGTCTAAATAAGGCCTGAGCACTTTGTGCATAAGGTCCACAAAAAAGGGAAGATTATTAGTGAGCCGAATTGCCATCATTGTGTACTCAAATTGACCATACCTTGTTCTAAAGGTAGCCTTAGGAATATCCTATTCCTTAAGCCTTAGTTGGATGTAACCATGTCTGAGGTCAATCTTAAAAAATAGATTTTCTCCTTTAACAGATCAAATAAATCTTCAATTCTAGGAAGAGCATATTTTTTCTTTATGGTCATTGTATTTAGTTTTCTATAATCAATGTATAGTATAAAGGTTCCATCTTTTATCTTCTCAACCAGCACTAGTGCTCCATCTGGAGACATACTAGCCCTAATGAAACCTTTTCCAAGAAGCTTATCTAGTTGCTTCTTGAGCTCATTCATCTCTATAATGGCCATTCTATATGGGGCAATGGAAATAAGATTGGCTCCTGGTACCAGTTTGATTTCAATTCAACTTCTCTCAATGGAGGAAGTCTTGGAAAATCAAAAGGAAAAACTTCTGAAAATTATCTAACAGTGGGGATCTTGCTCAAGCCATCCTATACTTTATTCATACTCTACCCCATATATTTATCTTCAACAACTATAGTTATTTTCTCTACTACCTTCAATTACTAATCCTTAACTAACTCCTGTGAGGTAGTCAAATCATATGGCTTTGAACCTGGTAGAATAAACTTCCTAGGTTTGCAATCTATGACTATGTTATTTGCAGTAAGCCAATCCATGGCTAGGATTATATCCTAACCACTAGTCTTAAAGATAATCAAATCTGCTTTAAGTTCTAGCTTCCGTAGCCTAATCACATAATCTTTAAGTATGTGATGAGTAAACATTATCTCCTAACCAACAGTCTTTACCAAGTGCATTTAAGATAAAGTACTTATTTCAAAGTTTATTTCTCTTACAAAATTGGCAAATATAATATACATTAAAGCCCTGGTATCATATAATACAAAAACAAGTTTATTGTTGAGCTAAAGTTTACCTTTTAGCGCCTCCCTGCTTAGCCTCCCTTGTCCAAGTTTCTTTCCTTCTAGTTCTACCTTTTATGCTTTGCTAGGCACTTCAATTTGGAAGACCCTTCCTTGAGGGTGATTCAACCCTATTTACATATGTGGCTAATTTGACCCTCCTAGAGTTCCTTTCTGCGGTGGTAGTGTTGCTTTCCTCTTTGGTGGGTGCATCCTTGGCTAATGAAGCCCAAATCTTTCCAAAAATATTCTCTCATCTTTCTTTACTAGGCAATCTCTAACATAGTACTCTTGTGACCCACATTTCAGACACCCTTCAAAGAGTTTGTTGTATGGTCTGAAACCATGGTGCTTACCATAATTTTGACATTGTGGTCCATATTGCTGGTGCCCCTTCTATATTTTAGCTTTCCTTCTAATTTCTAGACTGGCTGGCCCCTCCTTGGCCTTTTTCTTAAGCCCTTTCTGTGCACTACTAACACCTCCTGGTGCCCCTTCCCTTACTCCTTGAATTCTTATTCCAAGGCTATTGCTTTTTTCACCACCTCATAGAAGTTTTTGCTACCAATTGCTCTAAGGAATTGCCTTAGTTTAAGCATTAATCGTCTCATAAATCTCTTTATTTTCAACTATTCCTGCCATCATATCGATGGACATACCTTATATGGCTACAAAACCTATGTACGTATTCCATCACAACAAGTTCACCTTGTTCAAGTTGATCAAAATTCAATTCAATTTTGGTATTTCAATGCCTCACTTACATATTATTGTTGGAACACTTGGCAGAATTCATCCCACCTCAAAGCTTTTCTCTTTTCAGCTAACCTTCTTTCACTTTTACATTGATATGTTCTCTAGATAGCCCTTCACAATAGTTATGCACTTTCCTCTAGTGTAAAAGTCACCAATAATACTTTTTAACCTGAGGTGACTTCTAGGCTCTCAAGGACCTTCCTATTTGATACATCCAAAATTTTTCATCTTTTACATCACCACTGCCCTTAAACACTGGAGGTTTAAGTGCTAGAAACCTCTCCAATTGGCCTTCCTTTAGCTTTTCTCCTCTTTGCCTTCTTCCTCATCCTTGGTTATTTCTTGGTCTATCTCTTACTGGCCTTAACCTCCTACTAACCTCAGTAAGTTGGCCCTTGTCTTCCAGTATTATTGCCAAACTCATTTCCTTCCACGTCTTGAATTACTTTTACTTTATACCTTGTTTCTTGTCTTATTTCAAATTTTATCCTCCTTACTCTTAGGTGTCTTGTCTTTTCATCTTGCTCTTCTTCCAACTCTTTTCCATTCTTACTAGCTTGATCACCTTGCATAGGTTTTTTTTTAGCCTTCTTCCTATCCTTTTATATTTAACTCCCTCACAGCTTCAACACCCTCTAGTGCATGAGCCTGACCTATAGTTAAGGCCTAAATGCCAACCACTAGTTGAGCAATGGTTACCTGCATTGTCTCCATCATTTGTTCCATCTTTTGCTAGCTATCCCCACTAGGCCCAGGCATATTGCCATAATTCCAGCTCTTGAGCCCTATTTACATTGTCTACCTTACCCTCACTTTTACTCATAGGCTACTTAGCCCTTGAGAAATGGCTTGGCCAATCTCATTCTTGTTTAGCTGCCTTTCTTTCTTTGCCTCCGGCCTTCATCCTAAAAGTGCAAATCAAATAACCAATGGTCATTACTAACAAGTTTTATTGACTCTAAGTGGGAACTGTCTATTCAAACTCTTTAATCCTACAAATCATGCTTTGATACCAACTTTGTTGTTACCTACTCCAACGTAGTCCAATTATGGTGCCAAAATTGTGCATCTACACTCACTGGATTGGTAATGTTCTATATGGCATCAGAGCATTACCCTTACTGCGCATACCCAAGTGGCCCTATTGGGCAATATGTAAACACATGCATATTGGCCCAACCATCACACACATATTCACATTTCATGCACACCATGGCAGGAAAGAAGGAAAACACTAGCACAAGTCTTAATTTTGGCTACCACACATTAGGCAATCTTGTTAAGTTCTAGTGACCAGTGACTGTACCTGTAACTTCCTCTAATAAAATGTATCATTATAGCCATGTACCCTTTATTTTCATTGCTCCGTTATCAAATAGATACTTAGAGCAAACCGAGGAATTTTTTTTACATCAATAGCCCACATACGAACCAAGTTATGGAATTTTTAAGTTGGTTACAAAATTCTGACAAAAGGAACAGTAACTTAGCCAAATTTATACAATCATAACTTTGGTTACAGGGCTCTAAATCCAGTAATTCCAAAGCCCAGTTAAACCTCCAGATGTTTTCTAGGTGTGATCAAAATTTCACTCCAAGATTCATTCTACACAGGGAGATACAACATTTTCAATGCATAGTCAAAATTCTATCACTTTTTGACCATTTTGCCCATACAAAATTTCATAAGTGTACAAACACTTCTTTCACAGAAGGTAAGCCCTCCAAGGCTATCCCATACATGTCCAATACACATTGGAAATACATCCTCTTGCATCTAGCAACTTTATACAGCCAAAATAGAATTTACAATTAAGCAGCCTATCATTCACACTTAGGTAGCTTTGCACCACATCACATACATAGCCAAAACATTACTCAAATGTTCACATACTTGTCCCATTTTACATACACTACGTGTAAATGCATACATGCACTACACAATGGTCTTAACTCAGCTAAATACATACCTTAAGTTACAGGGGTACCTGAGATATAATGGACTCCAAAAACAGGATGCTGGAGAGTTACTGCATAACACAACAAGCACCATCACTACGAATACCAAATGTGCTCCTAAAATCACTAAACTTCCTAGATGATAACTAGACACACAAAATTTTAACTACCTAAAAATTTATGGTAAAACTCAAATCACAAAGGTTAGTTTGAAGGTGATCTCTCAGCTTGACCTAACATGACAGAATTAAAGGGAGTAAGTTTCATTGTGAAACTTAGTAAGGGTAGCACTTGCATTCAATAGGCAGTGTAACCATCATCAAAACCTGTATCCAAGGACATGAAAAAAAAACCACAATGCATATATACAAGATATAGCAACCAACTATAGCAGCGATTCACCACCAACAAACACATGAAATGAGACAGCAACATAAACCATAGGTTAGTCCATAAAACATGCAGTACACTTGAATAAATCACTATGGCAGCCCTGCTCAAGCTAATGCTTGGTCTTGGGAGGATTTTAACACTAGTTAGTACTAACTTTGGGCTCTAGAAACTCTCATTTCACTGCCATCTTTGTGATCTTCACATTAGGTCACAGAACCTTCAATAAGTGCACTCCCCTTACTAAGCTTGGTTCATCAAGCTCATGGCTCTTTTCCAAACTTAGTCCTAGCTCCAAGGTTGCTTGAAAATACATAAAACAACCCATGAGAGCAAGAGAACCCTTACCAAAGTGGGTAGGCCAAATTAGAAGCTTGATCCTTGAAGTACTCAAGCAATAGCTCTAGTTTGCTTCCAATTGCTTTCCTTTGCCTCCAATTTCAATCTTGGAGGTATGGTGGCTATGAAGGACCTATGGAAGAAGTGTAAAGTAGGGTGGTGGGTATGTGAGTCGAATATAGGAGAAGAAAATTCAAGTTAGGCTTCTTACATTAGCTTTAGGGTGCTAAACACCCTCATTAGCCTTAATCATGCTTTTTGTTACTTTTTTTGCCCATAAGCATGGTTTCTTTGTATTAAACATATTGGTACACATGTACCCAACATTTTTGACCAATTTCCAAGCCATAGCCACACCTCCCTATGTAGGAAAACTCCAAATTGCTCCATTTGACTTAAGTCAAAGACATACAAATCCTAAGGCCTACATTAGAACACTTACGTCTGTTGTGCCTTTTTTTGTTTTCTTTGTCATTAGTTGTCTTCCATAAGCAATTTGATCCTCCAATAGCACTTTCATAGCATTCATATCCTTCTGATAACTATCCAAAGCTCTTTCTTGAGATTTTGCAATTAGGTACCCAAATTTCCAAAACCTTACAAAAAAGTCCATAGGTTGCTTGGCAAACAAGCAATCCTTAAGGCTTTTCTTAGGGGCCAAGGTACCAACTTCAAACACTTTTAAGGAGGTGTTCATTATACCTTTTATCCCTCAAATGTCAATGAATATGAAGAGAATTCATAATATAATGGCTTTTTGACCACTATGCTACACCTGTAATTTTCCCATTTTTGTGATGTGGTAACATTTGTCATGCCCAAAACTACCCCTAGTCTATGCCTTAGCATATGATTCAAGTAAGAAGAAACATTGCTCACTCTAGAACTCTATCAAGTGGCTTTGGACATGTGTCCCATGACATTTAGGCAACAACTAGCTCAAGGTCTTGGCTTTGCAACAAAAACAACATGATTTATTTGAGCTAGTTAGAAATTTTTTTTTTGTGCCAACATATGAAGTTAAGCTAGCTTTGAGTCAAGCTTCAAGGAAAAAATAGCATGAACAACAAATACTTTGCGTATACTTAAACATAATTGCTTCTAGGTTGCACAAAATATGAGGTTTAGAACACGTTTGGGTAGGCATACCAGTGCGCACCCTCGGTTATAAGCTTAAGTGCTTAAGCAAAACAACCAAATATACAATCCCCACTACACTTGAGGACAAACACTGGCACATAGGCCTAACAATCTTAGAAACCAAAACAAACTCAAAACCAGCACTACCTTTACATACAGTAACTTAGAGCCTCTAAGCAAAGTACTCATTAAGCTTGACTACAGTCCACATTGAGCATTAGTTCACTAATCCAAAATTAGAAATATAAAATATCTAAAAACTAACAACAACTCACATAACTTTCGAGTTAGTCCTCCAAACCCTTTCATAAAAAGAAAGAATACAAGAAATGAGTTTCCCAACTAAGTAAGGATTAATTCAGCTTTAAAGCCTCCATAATCCATAAACATAACCATCACATTCCATCCAAGCACCTACAAGCAAAACACAAAAACACAGAACAAGATATATACAATAACTTATAAGCTTAGCATACGTAAACAAAACAACAATGCACATAAAAAACACAGACACAACAACACAAGCTACTCCAAGCAGCCTACAGGGCCTAGTAAGCATTCCCTAGTATAACTTCGTTTTAATTAACCATATTACTGATACTAATCCTATGTCATAAAGCACCAGATTATGAGAATTGGTTGGCCTAACCCAAAAATGAAATTCCTAAAGCCTCCCCTAACATAAGTAGCTAGCATAAAACATAGAAACCCCAAAGGTAACCCTAGCCCCTACAAGCTCTTAGGGTCATTTAACTCTAAACCATTACGTAAGGCCAACAATTTTCACTAGAATAACAAGTCATACTTTTGTTTATAAGTGAAACCTTGGCATATTGATCCTTAACCTAAACGAGCCTCAATAACAACATCCCAAAGCTCTCACGCCTTAGTTCCTTTTTCTTTGAGGGCAAAGTAAACTCCCTTCTTGCTAGTTTGCACTAGATTTCCATTTCCTTCCATCACCCACTAAAAAATTGGCTAAAATCCATGAACAAAAAACTTAGGATTGTTGCTCTAACAAAAAGAGCTGTTGGAAACCCAATACAAGTGGTTGTTAGAAATGAAGACATGCAAACCGCTAGCCAAAGACATGTGGCACAAAATGCACTCAAATGCTAACCCTGGTAGGCCTACTTATTTGCAAGATATATTGTAATCTTGGCCTTACTTAATTGCTTAAATTCCTTACCCAATAAATGGTAGCCAAAAGGCTATTAACCTTGGAGAGTTTCTGAATCGACCCGAGAAGCACCACCCTCGAAGAACATGAGTGACCTTGGGAAAGAGGGGATCCTTACCATCCTCGGTAAAGAACAATGCCCTATAACCGAAGGGCCGGGGTCCTCGAGACCTCCAGATCACCTTGCCAAAATCCACGCTCGATGAGCTACGCACGACCTTGGTGGCCAGCCACCACATCGATAAGTAATGTGGCTGACCTCGGAAATGGAGAATACTACCACCTTCGAGTGGTGAACCCACTGAGTTCGGGAAAGCATATCCCCATCCTTGGAAATTAAGAGCAACCACTGAAGGTATTCCACTCTACCGAGGGGCCTCCCCTAACAGCCTTCAATAGTGATGTTGGCCTAAAGGGGACCTCATATTCCGAGGGATCCTGGTATGCCGAAGGGGTCTTAAGAAGATACGAAAAAAATGGTTAAGGAGCCTCTGACACAGACACCTCTGACATCGACACCTCTGCCACAAACACCTCTGCTATAGTAACCTCATCGGTGCCCCTGGCTGGGACGGCCTAGGCCCAGCTGGAGGTACTTGTCTGCAGAGGTACGGACCAAATCCGGCCGAACACATGTCGTAATCTCGGCAAGCTATGTCAAATGGCCTCCCCCTTATGCCCTCTTATAAATACTTAGGAAGACCTTGGTAAGAGGAAACAAGGGACTCTCTTGACTCTCTACTCTCCACTTTTGCTCCTTACTTGTTCGACTCTTACTGACTTGGGCATTGGAGGCTCCTCCCCCAGAAACACATTCCGAGGAGTCTCTGACCCTCATTTTTTTAGTCTTGCAGCCATCCTCCCATTGGGAGTCTCTCATTCAGACGTCCTCGCTCCAGAAGTCCCTGCTCCAGGCCACTATGTCACGTAACGAGGATGCCAGCGGGCATCATTTGGCGCTGTCTGTGGGAACTCACTCCCAGGTTGTCCTTGTTGAAACTTGGTGTTGTAAGGACAAGGGACTCTCCTGGTCCCCGTCCGTGCCGAAAACTCAATCGGCAACTGAGCAGCCTATCGCAAGAACTTCTTTGCCAAAGCACGAACGTCCTGTAATGGTCACCGTGGGCTTTTTGAGAGATTTTCAGCATTCCATTGTGGTCGAGATGACTCAGCAACTGGACAGAATGTGGTCTCAACCACCTTCGGGCCAAAGGGCTTCCCCTACAGCTGCTCACTAAGAGAGAAGTCTGACATCTACCCACCAGAGTTCAAGAAGTGGGGACTTTCGTGACAAATCCTCAACAGAGGACATACTCCCTAGAGGATGTCGAGCTGGGGAAACAGGGTCAAAAGCGCCCAAAACCTCCCATCAACGGAGTTCATCACCGAACGAGAGGTCACAATCCCCGCATTGACGAAGCTACCCCCTAGAAAGGAGACATCGCTCTCTATTGCCAAAGGCCATTAGGCAACAGGAAGAAACCCGTACTACAGCCCTTTATGGAGAAGATCCTGGAGAGACTGGAAAAGGTAGAGAAGCAGATCGGTCAGAAACCTGTCTGGTCAAGGTTATCGGAAACCTTCACCGGAGATGAATCACCCTTCATCCGAGCAGTGGTAGAAGCACTTATGCCGAGCGACTTCTGAGTGCCACGCTTAGAGACATACGACCAACGTAGTGAGCCCCCAACACACTTCATGAAGTACAAACGTAGCATGGTACTGCATGGTGCCGATGACGCCACCCTCTGCAAATGTTTTGAGGTCACACTCTCCGGGCCGGTGACCGCATGGTATAACTCCTTGGCGGCCGGAACCATAGTGGGTTTCTAAGAGTTGTCCACCGCATTCACTCAGCAGTTCATCAGGAGCAGGCCGACAGCGAAGATGCCTGTCCAGATGTTTGACACACCGCAAAGGAATTGGGAAGCCATTCGCAACTATGTCGAGAGGTTTAATAGGGACGCACTGAGTGTTCTGGACTTCCGCCCTGAAATCCGTATCCTCGTAATGATCAGGGGACTTCGGAGGGACTCACAGCTTTTCTACGAGTTCTTGAAAGATCCCCCGGACACCCTTGGAGAATTCTACCGATGGGCAGAGCAACACTTGGCAGCTGAAGAACAAAGGATGGGAAGGGCCAAAGTTTGACCAAATTTGCTTTGAGGGTCCAAGGCATCAACCTCGCTATCCGGCAGAAGCTGGAGGTAGGCCTCAGAAGCAAAGGAGCAAGAAGCCAATGACGTTCACCCCTCTAAACATGACCAGAACAAACATACTACTGGCCATGGAAAGGCAACGGAGCTCTATTCAGCGTCCGAAGGCCATGACCTTAGAAAACAAGAAAACCATGAAGAAGTTCTGCCAGTTCCACTAGGACCATGGGCATGACACTGAGGATTGCTTCCAGCTGATGAAGTACACCGCGTCTTTAATAAAGCAGGGCCAACTTCGGCGTTACCTGTGGATGCCCTCCCCAAAAGAGGAGAAGGGAGGAGGAAAGAAATGCAGAAGATGAGGACTATGATTCCAACAGACATCGGAACTGAAGTCCTTGAAAAAATCCCCCACCTTTGGCTGGGGTGATCTAAACGATCAACACTGGGATGCATTTGGCCGAAAGGAAAAGAAAAGTTCATGAAATCTCAATGATGGAATTCGGGAACCCATCAAACAAGCTTGTTTGGAAAAATGGATCTACCGTGAAATTCCCTTATGACGATCCCCTCCTAATAATGGCGAGGATAGGGAGTTGGGACGTCAAGAAAGTGCTCATCGATGATGGTTCCAATGCCGATGTCCAATTCTCTCATCTGCTACCAAATTTGGGCATCTCAAAGGTGACCTCATGCCTGTGACCCCCTACCTTCAGGTATGTCCGTCTGAACTCCTTATCCTTAGGAGGATCAACCTGCTTCTAATGCTGAGAGGAACTTTGCCTTTGAACAAGGAAGAGTTTTTCGCTTCCACCATCACCAGATTCATCGTCATAGATGTCCCTTCATCATACAATGCCATCCTCAATAGGCAGATGCAGGGGAATCTCCACGTCCATCCAGATGTGAATTACTTGACTGTCACCTTCACAACGAAGGATGGGGATGCGGAGATATTCATCGACCAAGCCAAAGTAAGGAAGGTTTTTATGAAAGCAAGACAAGGTCCAATGAAGATCTATGTGCAGACTTTAGGAGAAAAAACCATGCTTGGAGAATAGGCAAGGGAATAAGAAGCAGGAGACCTTAAAAAAATAGAAACATAAGATGTAGAACTTGTCCCAAGTCGAAGTACCCAAGTGGGGAAAAAACTGGCCGAAGGTGACAAGGAAAAGCTTGTATCTTTTCTGTTAATGTACAAAGATCTGTTTGCCTACCCTTCGAAGGACATGCCTGGGGTAGACCCTCGCATAATCCAACATAGCCTTAAAGTACGCCCAAAGGTGAAGCCTGTTAGACAAAAAAGTGAAGCCTCTCAGCACATAAGAACAACTTCATCAAAACTGAACTCCAACATTTAATGGAAGCAGGCGTAATAAGGGAGGTCAAGTACCCCGAATGGCTTAGCAATGTTGTCATTGCTACGAAAGAAGGGAGTGATAAGCTCCAAATGTGCATCGACTTCCGAAATGTAAATGATGCCTGTCCTAAGGACTCATATCCTTTGCCACCAATAGATCAATTGGTGGATTCCACTGCCAAGTACGGACTGCTCAGATTCCTCGACGCTTTCAGTGGATACCACCAAATTCGGATGGATCCCAAAGATGAAGAAAAAACAACCTTCATCACCGAAGTTGGGATCTACTGCTGTGTCAGAATGCCTTCTGGCCTAAAGAATGTAGAGGCGACATACCAAAGGCTAATGAACAGGGTGTTTAACACCCAAATCGAGAGAAATATGGAAGTATATGTCGATGATATGATAGTTAAGAGCAAACTGCCTAGTAGCTATATCTTGGACTTAAAGGAAACATTCCACCAACTTCCTGAATTCAAAATCCGTCTCAACCTAAAAAGGTGTGTGTTCGAGGTAAATACGGGCAAGTTCCTCAGATTTATGGTATCGGAGAGAGGAATTGACGCCAACCCAGAAAAGTTAAGGCCCTACTAGGATTCCAAACTCTTACAACAGTCAAGGATGTGCAAAGACTCACTGGGAGAATCACTTCACTCTGTAGATTCATCTCCAAATATGGGGATCGGTGCCGACCATTTTCCAAAGTGCTCACCAAAGCAGTAAAAAATGAAGGTACCTTTGATTCGTCGGAACATCCGTGGACCGAAGACTGCCAAAAGGCCTGGGATAAGCTCAAAAGCTACCTAGCCCGTCCACCGACACTTCGACAACCGAAGAAGAGAGAGTCTCTCATCCTTTACCTCGCCGTCAGCAAAAAAGCGGTGAGTTTGGTGCTTGTTAAAAAAAGGAAGGAAGGCAGTGGCTAGTATACTATGTGTGTAAGTCCTTACATGGCGCTAAAGTTTGGTACCTCTTCTACAGAAGGCTATTTATGCCTTAGTATTGGTGAGTAGAAGGTTGTGACCTTACTTCCAAGGACACATTATTACTGTCCAAAGCAACCTACCTCTTCGGGACGTCATGAGGAGAGTGGACCACTCAGGAAGATTGTCAAAATGGTGTATCAAGCTTGGTGAATATGTCATCACCTATGAGCCGAAAAGGGCCATAAAGGCCCAAGCATTAGCAGACTTTATGGTCGAGATCCCACAAACCAAAGATACTCCGAAAGACTTTGGAAATGGCGAACCTGAGTGGACACTATTTGTTGATGGAGCCTCTGGTTCTGAACATCAGGGAGCCAGGGGAATCCTCCATGGTCTCGAAGGTATGGAAGCTATGAAGGCCATCAAATTTGGATTCAATGTCACGAACAACGTCACCAAGTATGAAGCCCTCATAGCGGGCTTGCGTCTAGCAAAAAGAGTTGGTGTAAGAAACTTGAAGGCGCATAGCGACTCCCAGTTAGTAGTCCGGCAGATGATGGGAGACTATTGATAGCCAAAGGCTATCGCCTCTATCTGGCCGAACTCCCTGCCACAGTCATGGCCAGAAGAAGCTGGCGCTACCCGAGAAAAGGTGTGATCAGGCACCTCGGGAGATAGCCGAAGAGCTCCGAGCCCGGCACGCCAGGACACTACTCGCCCCCCAGGGTCGTGAACAGATCGCCTTCGGAAAAGTGGCACCAAACATAGCGAGCCGAACACGATATCCCCGAAGGTGGAACTCCCTGTAGCTGGGAACCCCCGAACCGAGGGCTTGTTTCCCGAAGAGGCTCTGTCCGTACCAAAGGATAACCTCACCCAGGGACCTCGGGAGTACGGCAGGGGTATTTATGGAAGCATTTAAGGAAGCCTCTGACACATCCATTCACAGATGCCACAATCCGCCTCAAAAGGTGCACTGCCACGCTGACGCCATCAAAATCACATCATGGCCCATCTCAGCACATGGCTCAAGGCAACCTGCTACCAGCTATCTGTCTCCTACGCCCAGAAATTCAGGAACATCCGACCGAACACGTGTTGCGATCTGAACGGGCTAGGAACTCCTATAAATACCAGGAATTAATACTTGGCAGGAGGTTGGCTGGCAAAATACGGCTCCCGTTACCAGGCAAAACTCCTCAGCCCTTTGTGCTATTTTTCCCTGTCTTCTCTCAGCCACCACTGACTTGGTCGTCGGAGGCTCCCCCCCCCCCCCCCCCCCCCCCCCCCCCCCCCCCCCCCCCCACCCCCCCCCCGGAAAAACACTCCGCGGGCCTCCTAACCTTTTGTTTCTGAGCTTTCAGGCACTCTCCTTTGGGCCGTCCAATCCACCAAGCGTTTTTCCTCCCAGAAGTTCCTCCACCAGTCATTATGACTATAAACGATGAGGCCCCTGGCCATCAACTATAACACAAAAGACCCAACCTTGGCAAAGTACCATGACCTCGTCAAGAAGCTCATCCAGGAATTCGGTTTGGTGCATATAGAAAATGTACCTCGGTGAACTAATATGGAGGCCGACACACTGGCCAAATCCAAAGAGTCTACTGAGGTACTGCATCAGCTGAATATACTGTTGTCATATGTAACAACCTCGGGAAGAGGATGGAAAGATCCCATCAAGAGATACCTCACCACTTCGGAACTCCCCAAAGATAATCTTGAAGCCGCGAGAGTGCGAAAACGCTCCGGAAGATACTTCCTGATCGGGGAAGAGTTGTACTGACAAGGATATACAAGTCTGCTACAGAGGTGTGTTAGAGAAGAAGATGTTCAAGCTGTTCTAAAAGAAGTCCATGAGGGGGCTTGTGGTTCTAACATAGGAATTGATGCCCTGGTCAGAGTGTTGCTTCAGCAAGGATACTTCTAGCCCACCTTAAGGAAGGATGCGAGGTAGAAATGATAACTTCGGCAAGCTACCCCTGCCCCTTCGCCGTATAGGGTATCGACCTCATTCGACCTCTCCCCACAGCTCTAGAAGGAGTGAAGTTCTGCGTAGTTGCAGTAGATTATTTCAGTAAGTGGATTGAAGTAGAGCCATTAGCGATAATCTCGGCAAAGGACATATAGAGGTTTGTCTGGAAGAACATCATATGCAGATTCGGTATACCAAGGGTGATAGTAGCCAATAAGTGTTCCCAATTTGTTGATAAAGGGTTTCAGGAATTCATAACCAACCTCACAATCAAAATGCACTTCGTGCCAGTGGCCCATCATTAGAGCAATGGACAATTTAAAGTGTCCAATAGAACAATAAAAGATGGTCTAAAAAAGAGCTTGAAGGAAGCAAAAGGAAAATGGCCAAGAGAGCCTCCGAGCATTCTGTGGAGTTACGGAACTACTCCGAGAAGGGCCACAGGTGAAACACCCTTCTCACTCACCTTTGGGGATAGAGGCCATTATCCCTGTAGATGTCAAACATCCATTAGTCAGGGTACAAGTGTTTGACAAAGAAAGAAACAACCTCGGTTTGAGAACCAAGTTGGATCTCATTGACTAGCTAAAGAAATGACCAAACTCAGAAGGAAGGCTTTTCAACAAAGAGTAGCTGATGCTGCGAACTTGCATGTCAAATGAAAAGAAATCAAAAAAAGGGACCTAACCCTCCAAAGGACTGAATTTGAAGCCTGAAAACCCTCCCATGGGGTGCTTCAGGCAAACTGGGACAGATCTTATCTAGTCCTCAATGAAGTTCGGCCGGGCGTCTACAAGCTCAGTAACACCGAATGTGGAGAATTGAAAAATACGTGACATTCAGATTCCTTTAAAAAATTCTATACTTAGAAGAAATTTTCAAGGAAAAATTATACAATTTTCCCCAAAGATAACTGAGTGAACATGATATAAATGCTGAAGCAGTTTCTTCCCAAAAATGCCTCCAAAATTATTTTGACTTTTTACTACATATTTGGCCTAGCGTGCTTTCCAAAAGAGGGGTAAACATACGGAAATGGTCAGCCTTCACTAAATTATGTTAGCCGAACATGGTTGAAGAAGAAGGAGTTAAGTTGCGCAAAAGATGGCCAACCAAACATAGTTGCTCATCCACTAGAAGCGCCTAACGGCACACTTAGAAAAATTTTCAAGTGAAAAGTCATGCAAAAACAACAAGGAGGTATGACTAAAGATGAAGCTGAATATTGCCTTCGCCCGAATGTGGTTGCCGAAGGGGAGTATCTCCTAAAGTGCATAACTGAAGAACTTAGAAAAACTTTCAAAAAAAAAAGAGTGCAAAGTATGATGAAGGAATGTTTGCCAAACATAATCCGAACTAAGTATACCGAAGGTAGTTGGCCAGATACGGTCAACGCCAAAGGTACTTACCATTAATGGTGCTAAAAGCCTCATTCCGAATATGGTTAAGTGCCAAAAAAGGAAAACAATGATCAGAGATCAATCAAGTAATTAGCCAAATTTTCAAGAAAAAAGGAAAATTTTCATTAAACACATATAGAAGAGTACAAAGGGAGCAAATTACAAACACAAAGAAGAAAAAGGAAAGCCTATTCGGGGTCTTGGACATTCATTGTATCCCTGGCATCTCCAGCTACTTCACCTTCTAGGCTATCTCCATGGGCCATAACTTTCAGTGCCAAAGTAGGATTAGTTTGGAGGTTGAACTATTCTATTTTTGACCACTCCCAAGTTGGCACTTTGGGGATGTCCAGGCCCGCCAGGAAAGAAAGGCCGAGGTTGGGATACCGGGAAAGGACTTGGTAGCAGGCCAGGCAGAAATCGTCCTGATAGGCGGACTTACACACCTGATCAGACTTGTTCTTTTCCACGCCCAAGTCATCTAGTTCATTCTTAAGTTCAGCGACCTCCTTTTCCAGCTTCCTCTTCTTCTTCTCGTCCTTTAGAGTGTTGACCTCGGCTTGGAGTTTGGTGTTATACACAAGAGCCTTTGCAAGGTTCTCAGCATCTGCCTCCTTCTCCTTTTGGTAGGCCTCATTGCCGAAGTCAGTGCGATGACCTTCGCGCCAAGATCGGACACCTTCGAGGAGAAGTCCTAAATGAGCTCCCCCTGACACTTCAAAAATTCCTCCCGAAGTTGGGATAGCTCTTCCTTGGCTATCTTGTTGAGCTCATCGTACTTGACAACTGAGCTGGCATAAAACTTCTTGGCCCTTGCCAAGGACTCTTCGCACTGAGATCGGACCGAAGACTGTTTTGCTTTCCTAAGCTCTAAAATATCCACCGTAAGCCAAGAGCTGCAAAAGGGTGAACTTCTGGTAAGGCTTGGAAACAACCAAAAACTCAGGAAAATGTTGCTTGAGAACAAGAAGTACAAAGGTCACCTAAGTAGTGTGTTAACTCATCCCCGCGGCAAGGATCTCCTCGTTCGGACACTCGACCATGAGGGATTGAAAAGTGGCATTTGTTAGCATGCCCTTAGCCATTTGAGGAGCCATTTTTGGGCTATCCTCGGATAACAAGTTCATGTCCTTCGTGAATGTCCAGAAAGGCTCCCTAGGTACCTTGTCCTTTGAGATTTTGGTGTCCCGAAGGGCCTTCTTCCGAGCATGCTCCACAACCCATGGAGTAGGTACTTGCTCCTTTGTAAAATCATGACGAACCTCCGTTAGCACAATGTCCCTTAGCCATTCATCTATAAGATCTAAAATGCCTAAAATTCCCAAACTCATAGAAAAATGGCTAAGGGACGAACCTGGTGGAACCTCAGCGACGTCTCCTTCAGAGTCGCTGACCTCTTGGACCTTGGAAGGGATATGCTTCCCTTTTCTCTTCCGGCTTTCCTCGAGCTCTTCGGTTGAAGGCCCCCCAACCGATCTCCCAAGGGTCTCTACCGCAGCATTAGACCTTAAGGGAGTGGAATAAATGGCCGGCTCTGAGGGTAGGACAGTGCGAACAGAGGGTTGGTCCTGCACCCCCACGACATCTTCAGGGGGAGGAAAAAGAGAGTCCTCCTTGGTCTTCTTGGAACTCGGGGCTGAAGATAGTCCCCGGGTCCTTTCTTCCTCTTCAAAGCGGACTTTTTCTTTTGTTGCTCCCCCTTCTTGGCTTGACCAAGGAATCGGGACTTGTAAAAATCAGCAGACTTGTCACCCATCTGTGCAAAAGAAAGAACATTAGTGTATGTACAAAAGGAAATATGAAAAAAAAAATTGGGAAAATACTTAGTCTCTACAAGAGCCGTATAGGTGAGTTCCCCCCAAAAGAGCATCACCAACCACGCCTTCTTGCCATAAAAAATGGGCTTAAGCATGTTCTCATCTGTGACATGTTCCTTTATTACCCCTAATTCCTGAAGGACATCTTCGGTCATTAGGTTCCATTTAATGGGAAAAGGGTAAGGGGAACGCGGAGGGACCTCGGGGTCCCAGTCCACGACAGCCCGAAAATGACTGTCAAATTCGTGGAATTTGGCTTCAAGGTCCGAAGACAGTAGCTTCCTAGGGTTGACTACGTTTATGTCCAAGTCCCTCGAGCCCACTTCGCTGGCACATACTGCCACTGCTCATCAACCTTCAGGAAAAAGGATTTCTTCTGCCACCCTCGCCAACTGCCCTTTGTGCCGAAGGTGAACATATACTTCTTACTCCCAAATCCCTGAGGAAGCAAGAAGTAAATCCCACCCTTCGGGACAGGGTGGAGTTTGTAGTATTGCATGAAAAAGATAAAATGAGGCTTTATCTTGAAGACCCTACACATGCAGAGGAAGGTAACGAAGTAAGAATAAGAGTTTGGAGGGAGCTGATTCATGGCTATGCCATGGAATTGGTAGAACTCGCAAATCATCTTAAGTGGAGGAAACGGAAGTCTGGCCTTCAGTTGGGCCCAAAAGAAAGTAACCTTGTCCGAGTTTTGCATGTAGCTAAGCAAACCAGGACTAGGTAGCCTGGTAATTGCGTGAGAAGAGAGGAAGAATTTAGTTGTCCACTTCTCTAGCTTCTCCAAAGTAGTATAACTCGGATGAAAGTTAAGAGGAAGCCAACTCTCGGGAATAATTTGAACAGACATGAGAGGGACTGGAGCAGACATATTCGACAAAAAGAAATCTAACTTTGAGAAGACAAAAAAAGAATGGGGAAGCAAAAAATGTTTCAAAGAACAACTTCGGAAAAGAGACCCACCTAGTTTGGGAAAGAGAAAGAACTTCAAAAAATGCCACAGGTATTACCAAAAATCACTACGCCACTAGCACCACAGCCGGAAAAGAAAGAAAGAACTAGGGAGCAAAAGAAAGCAAAGGAAGAGAAGTATGGAAAGACTGAGGAGGAGGGGTTTATGTAGACTGAATGAGGCAGGCAAAGCATCGCCATAATTACTCCTCGAAGGTGAAGAGACGCAATTATTGTAACTGACGCAACCATTTACCACTCATTAGCTAACATGTGTCAATCATCATGGGAAACGAGGGCATGCTTCTGACAGCTAGCAGACCTACGCTAGCCTATCCGAAGTGGCGCATCTCTTTGATCCAGAGATGTGACGATTCACTAATGGGCAACTCATAAGTGGTAGGTGCACTTCAGACTATAGTAATAACCTCAGCAAAAAAAGACATCCTAAGCTAATGAATCTCCTTCTTCAGATGAGGGTGCCCCCGGTCGAAAGCTCAGTCATGCTGACTGAGACAGCTGTTACCTCCTACAAAGGGCTCCACGATATGCTCACAAAAGCTCAACTTACTAAAGATACAACTTTGGCCTTTCGAGGGGGGCATGTGATAGCCAAAAGGCTATTAGCCTTGGAGAGTTTCCGAATTGACCCGAGAAGCACCACGCTCGGAGAACATGGGTGACCTCGGGAAAGAGGGGACCCTTACCATCCTCGGTAAAGAACAACGCCCTATAACCGAAGGGCTGGGGTCCTCGAGACCTCCGGATCACCTCACCAAAATCCACCCTCGGTGAGCCAGGCACGACCTCGGTGGCCAGGCACCACATCGATAAGTAATGTGGCCGACCTCGGAAAGGGAGCATACTACCACCTTCGAATGGTGAACCCACAGAGCTCGAGAAAGCATATCCCCATCCTTGTAAATTGAAAGCAACCACCAAAGGTACTTCACTCTGCCAAGAGGCCTCTCCAAGCAGCCCTCCGTAGTAATGTCGGCCTGAAGAGGACCTCCTATTTTGAGGGATCCTGGTACGCCGAAGGGGTCTAGAGTGCATATGACAAAATTGGTTAAGGAGCCACTGACACAGACACCTCTGACACCGACACCTCTGCTGCAGACACCTCTGCCATAAATCCTCTGCCGCAGTAACCTCGCCGGCGCCCCTGACTAGGATGGCCTAGGCCCAACTGGAGGTACTTGTCTGCAGAGGTATGGACCAAATCCAGCCGAACACGTGTCGTAATCTTAGTAGGCTATGTCAAACGACCTCCCTCTTATGCCCTCCTATAAATACTTAGGAAGACCTTGGTAAGAGGAAACAAGGGACTCTCCTGACTTTCTACTTTCCAGTTTTGCTCCTTACTTGTTCTACTCTTACTGACTTGGGCATCAGAGGCTCCTCCCCAGGAAACACAAATCGGGGAGTCTTTGACCTTCATTTTTCTGAGTCTTGCAGCCATCCTCCTGTTGGGAGTCTGTCATTCAAACATCCTCATGCCAGAAGTCCCTGCTCCAGGCCACTATGTCACGCAACGAGGATGCCAGCGGGCATCAATAAGCATTTTAGTTGAGTTAATTGATTACTTCAACTAAGTTTAGGCCCAAGCCTAGAGAATGACCTTAATGCCGACATTTTTCTTAGATTTGGTTATGAAACAACTCCAAATCGTTGTTTGTAGCCTTCAAAATCTCCTTCAAAGGTTCTTTCCCTCAAATTTCTTACATCCTAAATTTCTTCCTTCCATATTCCTCATAACCAATCACCTATGAAGTAAGGGGCATGGTAACTACGATGGCCAAACGGCAACAGTCCTTGGAAGCCCATCACAGGAATGAGGCAAACTTCCCAGCAAAAAGGCTCATCTGACATCACAGTCTTGCCTCATCCAACCAGAAGTTTCCTCTGCTAGACAAGAGGGCATCTTGGTGAAGGCCAAACATCGAAGACTATTTTGTTAACCAATATATACATTTTAGGAAAAAAAAGGCACATCACCTAACAGTCTTTGAGGTCCAATATATGCCTCTGACAAGGCCATTACTGCCATTCCATAGAGGGCATGTGAGATGCCTTCCCTGTGCATGTTAGAAGAATTTAATTCAAAGGATAATGCTAATAAATAGACCTCTAACCTTAAATTCTAGCCAGACACATGGTCAGCTAATCCAGGGAATTGCTTCTATACTATAATGTTCTACACCTTATATAAATAGTAAACTTTTCATACATAAGGTAAGGCATCCTCTCCTACTCCCTAAAATTCCCCTTCTTATGTTCTTGCCCTAACTTCAGTGCCAGAGAATCCCCCCTAGACACTCTTTAGTGATCCCCCTCACCCACATTCTTCTTTTCATTTATGTCTTTGTAGATCCAAAGTAAGCCTCATAGCAAGTTGACCATCCTAGACTCAAATTTCAGCATGAGCCTAGGGCACGAAATGTCGTTCATAGTGGGAGCCCAACCACATATTACCATGGTGAAAAATAAAGCCTCCAAGGACAAGGCACTACTATATCTACTACTAGAGAAAAGCTTGCTGATAAAAAGAGATCAAACCAGCCGACAAAGTCATTTGCTCGAGGATGACCACCCGGTTACTCTTACGATGGGATTCCTATGCAAGTTTTAATGCACTATTGTCTCCAAAATCACTCAACACTTTAAGCAGTGCATACCTTAGAAGCCTCCTAGGAAAGATCCTATGCCTAAAAAGTCTTTCAGTTCAGCCAAGGGTTCCTCCCAGACTTCAAAATAGAGCGAACAAGATGAGTTTCACTTCAAGAGTTCACCACCTTGCAGCAGGAAGAGGGACTAAAAGGAAAAGTACCCCATATCTTCTGCATGAAATTCCCCACACTAGAGAACTCTCTCACCCTACTTACATAAAGGAAAAGTGTTCAACTCCCTCAAGTTGAAGCTCTTCGAGAACGTGGACAAGATGGAACAACAAAAGGCATGAAATCTTGTATGGATACATTTGTTCGGGTTGCCGGTCAGATATGAGGCATGCTTTTGCCTTCTATTAGAAATGCTTACATCCCATAAGACTTCAGAGTCCTTTAGCTAGACTCCAATGATGGGAGCAAAGATCCTCAGGCACATCTCTGAAAATATCATAAGAACATGGCGCTTAGTAGGGCTGATGAGGTGACACTATAGAAATGCTTCGAGATAACTCTGTCTAGCCTAGCCACGGCCTGGAACATTTTGCCCCTTGTCTTATTACTTCCTTTGATGACCTATCCACTACTTTCACATACCAATTCATCAAAAGTTGTCCTCTGGCTAAGAAAGCTGCCTAGTTGTTTAGTATAACCCAAAGGGAAAATGAGTCTCTTCAACATTATGTTAACCAAATTAATCAAGAGGTACATAAGGTCATTGATATCTTGCCCAAAGTCTATATCCTAGCACTTATAGGGTAACTTCAAAAAGGTTCCAATATGGCCTTTGACCTCTCAAAGTAGATGTTAATCACAGTGGGAGAGCGCTATCAATTGGCTCAACTGTACATGATAGCCAAAAAGATGACTACTAATGATGAAAAGATGGACAAAATGAGAAAGGATTAGGGATCCTAGCATCAACATTGGGGTAAAACCAGCAGTAGCAAGCAATCCCAAAAGAACCATTAAAAAAAAAAATGCTTCCAATCTTCTTTACATTAAACACGTATAGTGCCAACATCCTCACAGCTCTCAAAAGGCAAGAAAAGGTCCTGAGAATAGAACTAATGTCCACCAATAATAAAAAGAACATGAAGAAGTACTGTCAGTAGCATCAGGACCATGGGCATGATACTAAAGATTGTCATCAACTAAAGAAGTACATCGAAGCCCTCATCAAGGAAGGCCAGTTCCAAAGGTATCACTAATTCCTTTCACCTAAGAGTGGGGGAAGAATGACGATCTAAAGCATGATAAGGATGATTATGATTCTGGTCACCAAAGGAACCACAAGAGTCCCCAAAGACAACCACCCTTCATTTTAGAGTCATTCAAATAATCACTACTGGTCTTCCTTTGGTAGAAAGAAAAGGAAAGGAAGGAAAATAGCCACCCTTGACTTTAGTGAAGTAACAAATCTACTAATAAGGCCTGATGGATCCATCATTAGTTTCCCTCATGCTAACCAACTCTTGATCACAACCTAAATAGCTAATTGGGAAGTGAAATGAGTTCTTTGTCATGATGTATCCAATACTTATGTCATATTCTCTTATATATTTTTGAAGTTAGGTATCTCGATGGAAAAGCTAAAGCCAATGAACTATCCCACTTATGGCATAGAGCCAAATGAGTTACCTATTTATCGGTAATATTAATCTGACATTCATGTTAAAGGAAAAGTTATGGAAGATACTGAGGAACCCCTTACTTCTATAATGACAATGTTTAATTTCATTAACGTGCATTCATCTTACAACTCCATAACTGGTAGACAGACTCATTGAAGTCGTCACATGAGATTGGACATTAAGCATCATACTGTTATGTTTAAGGCATAGAAAGGAGATGTAGTCATCTTTTTGGACCAAGCCAAAGTTTGAAAGGTCCTCATAAAGACTCATCAAGCTGCATTGAGGAAGTGGGTCTATACATCCATAGCCATGACCTCAGAAGATTCTCAACCAATTGAAGATTTATGGAGTTAAAGAAATCGATGTAGAGACAGAGAGCTTAGAGCTCATTAAGGGCAAAAGTACTAAAACTGGGAAGAATATACCCGAAAAAGGAAAGACCAAGCTTGTAGCATTTTTCACTTCAAGTAAGGATCTTTTCACTTACTCACTAAAGGATATGCCCAAGATTATCTTGGACATTATTCAACATTGCTTAAACATTGATCCTAAACCATGACCAATATGACAAAAGAAACGTGATATCACCTTGAACAAGGGTGCCTTCATGAAGTTAGAAACTCAACAAATCATAGAAATGAGAGTGATAAGAAAAGTTGAGTACCCAAATTGGCTGAGTGATGTGGTGATCACCATGAAGAAGTAGAGCGACAAACTTCGGATGTGCATAGACTTTACCAGAGTCGATTACATATGTCCAAAAGACTTATACCCTCTACCCTCAATTGATCAACTGGTAGACTCAAGTTTGGGATACAAGGCATTAAATTTCCTTGATACCTTTAGTGGGAATCATGAAATAAGGATGAATCCTGTCAATGAAGAGAAAATATCATTCATAATCGATGAAGGTACCTTCTACTACATACAAATGCCCTTTCGGCTAAAAAGTGCTGGAGCAATGTGCCAATGCCTGACGGATAACATGTTTGCCACATAAATCAGGACAAATACAGAGGCGTATGTCAATGACATGATCATAAAAAGTAGTAACAACTCATATTACATATGGATATCAGAGAAATGTTTCAACAATTAAGGAAGTTTGCCATTTTCTTGAATCTAAAAAAATGCATGTTCGACAATGGTGTGGAAAGGTTCCTCAATTTTATAGTCTTCGAACAAGGAATTGATTTGAACATGGACAAAGTTTCGGCCTTGATCAACACAAGGACCTCAAATACAGTCAAGGATTTCCAAATACTTACTAGGAGGATAACTTTACTCAGTAGTTTTAGTTCCCATTATGGCAACTGATGTCTACCTTTCTTCAAAATCCTTACAATGGAAACAAAGGGGTGTGTAGATGCTGAAGTGGTAGCCTCTTGCTTGAATGAGTAATGCCTATTTGCTTTAGAAACACTAAAGGCTTATATGACCAAAATACCAACACTTCAGTAGCCGAATGAGGGAACGCCCATTTTACTAAACCTAGCCATAAGCAAAAAACTTGTTAGTTCGGTTTTAGTCCCAGATGAAGACAATGGAAAATAGTGGCCATGTACTATGTGAGCAAGTCATTCCATAACACTGAAGTGAACTACTTATTGCTATGAAAGGCAATATACGCATTAGTATTGACAAGATGTTGGCTCAAGCCTTAGTCTTAGTGACATTCTATTATCATTCAAAGTAGCCTTCCACAGAAAGATGTCATGGAGCTAGTCAACCATTTAGGGCAACTCTTTAAGTGGTGCATAGAACTCGGAAAATATGACATAGAGTATGAATAGTGGAAAGCAATTGAAGTACAAGCCTTGGTAGATTTTATAGCAAAATTACCCCTTAGAGTAAAGTCTTAAACCTCAACTGAAGAGGAAGAATAGCTAAAGTGGGGTCTCTTCATCGATAAGGCATTGGGTACCTAGCATCAAGGCACTGAAATAATGCTACAAGGGCCACAAAGGATGGAAACTTCTAAATCCATCAAATTTGGTTTCCATGTAACCAACAATATGCCCAAATATGAAGCCCTCATTGTTAGACTAGAGCTTGCTGGAAATATAGGCATAAGATCCATCCAAGCTTGCAGTGATTCTCAACTTCTGCTTCAACGACTAAAGGGGGACTACAAGGTTAATGAGCCAAGGCTGAGAAAATATTTCAAGCTCATCAAATAGATGATCAAAAAATATGAAAGATCCTGTGTAAAAATGGAACCTAGGCAAAAAAATGCCAGGGCTGATGCCTTAGCAAAATCCACAAAGTACACTAAAGAATGAGTTACTCCAAGTATCAACATGCTCCATCTATTGTGCACAGAAAAGGGATGGAGAGCACTACTTTGGAGATACTTGGTGGGAGGCAAGTTACCAAAAGATGCCTAAGAAGCAGTAAAAGTTAAAAAAAAAGAAGTAGCAAGCATTTCCTTATTTGAAAATAATTATATTGACAAGGGTATTCTAGTTAACTACAAAAATATGTTGGAGAGGAAGATATGGAGTTAGTCCTAAAAGATGTACATAAGCAAAGATGCGGATCTCACATCGAAACTGATGCCTGAATTAAGGTAGCACTTCAAAAAGGCTACTTATGGCTAAATTTAAGACAAGATGACCGGAGAATCATCAAACACTATGATAAGTGTCAAAGGCAGGCATCGATACAGAGAGTTCCTTCCAAAGCCATAACCTTAATGAGCTACCTGATGCCCGATGACATCCTCATTATATGACATGTTGGCCTGAAGAGGAGACTTCCAATGAGAAGATATTTGCAAGACTTTGAATAATGTGGGTTAAGAGCTCCTCGGAGTATGTTTCCAGGGGAAGAGCCTCCGACACCCAAGTCAGTATATGGGAGAGCAGTGATTAAGAGCAGAGAGTAGGAAAAAGATTGTCCTCTTACTCTTACCAAGGACCCTCCTAAGTATTTATAGGAGGGTGGAGTAAAAGGCCATTTTACATAGCCTATCTAGATCATGACACTTGTTCAGCTAGATCTGGTCCGTACCTTCAGAGGCAGGTATCTCCAACTGGCCATAGGTCATTCTGGCCAAAAGGTTGAGGCGTGTGCGAGGTCTCTTTGTTAGAGGCTCCTTAACCATTTTTGTTATTTCTCCATAAGACCCTTTTGGAGATGTGGGACACCTTCAGGCAAAGATTTATCCCTGAGGATGGTGGACCATCTTTGGGAGAATTTTTCCTCTTTCGAGGATGGTGGATCCATTTTTCTGAGGTTGGTAGTTTTGCAAATCCAAGGGTGATGTAGAGAATAATCCGGGGTTGGTGCTATGACTCCCCAAGGGTGCTGTCAAGTTGGCCACTTAGGAGGTCTTGTGGGAAATAGCCCTTCAGCTATCAGATGCCCCCCTCAGAGAAGACGAAGTTGCATCTTTGGCGCTAATCACTCAAGAGGTGAACTCCTTTGGCCGAGACACCTTCTTTTTCCAAAGTTGTATTTTTGGCATTCCTTGTGGTTCCTCATTTGTGTTCTATTCTCTGGATTTGGGATGCTTGATCAGAATGTTACTTTGGATTAACTCATTTGCTTTGGTGAATTCACACCTTTGGATTTGTAAGGAGTGGGGTTATATCCTTTAGCTAAACACTCAAGTATGGCAAGGCTATACCCTCAAAGCCAAACGGACATCTACCCTTAGGATTTTTTATCCCTGCCTCCTGCTTAGGGAACCGTCCCATCTCACAACCGAGTAGTCACATCACTTCAGTTTAGGCAACAGAGGCCTGCTAGTGTCAGAAGTCGTGCCCTTGGTTTATGCATCATTTGACACGTGTCTTTAGTTGATTGGTGATCCGTCATGTCCGTTACGTCGGTTACGTCCCTTCGCTTGTGAAGGGTCAATATGGCGACGCTTCACCTGCCTCCTTCGGTTTATATAAAGCATTTTGCTTACTCCTCTACTTCCCTCGATCTTGCTTTCTCTCTTCCTCTTGCTCTCCGTGCTTTCCATGAGGTGGCATTTATGGTGGAGTGATTTTCAGAAAGTTCTATGGTAGTTCCCGAAGTTCCATCTATTTGCCGAATAGGTGGGTTTATTTCCGAAGTTGATCTTCTTCTTCCCATTTCTTTTATTTTTCCTCCATCTACCCGAGGTTAGTGTCTTAGTCACTAAAGATGTCATCCGAACAAGCCATGGTCAGACCTTTTTCCCAAGAGCTAGCTTTCTCTCAACTCCTATTTAAGCTGTGCGACTTCAAATAAGTTGGCGAAGTAGAGGCTCAAGTTTTTTCTTCCTTCTTACTAAAAAATTAGGCTACTTGGTCACAATGAATCGAGCTAGCTTCCTTGTCCAAAGGAGATTACTATCTTCAGTGCTCAATTAAAGGTGGGTCTTCACTTTCTACCACCGAAGGTGGTTTCATACTTCTGCCAATTCCATTAATCAGATGCCTCCGAACTCCTATTCTTACTTCAATGCCTTCCTGTGCATATGTGGAGTTTTCAAAATTGTCCCACATTTTGTCTTCTTTCCCCAATACTACAAACTTTGCCCTATCCTGAATGGGGGATTCTACCTCTTGCTCCCTCAAGGATCCAGGAGCAAGAAATTTAGTTTCACCTTCGGCACCAAAGACAGCTGGCGAGGGTGGCAGAAGAAGTACTTCTTCATAGAGACTGATGAGAAGTGGGTAGATCTTCCCACTCAATGGGCTTCGGGTACCTTGGCTACTGATGTAGTAGACTTGAGAAAGCTATTAACTTTAGAACTAGAGTCTTAGTTTGAGGGGTTCGATAGCCGTATCCGGGCTAGCACAGACTGGGATGCCAAGCTACCTTCATGCTCTCTCTACCCCTTCCTCATTAGATGGAGCTTTATGACCGAGGAGGTTCTTCAGGAGCTTGGGGTAATAAAAAAACATGTGATCGATGAAGATATGCCAAAGCCCATGGTGGATGGGAAGAAAGCATGGATTGTTCAGCTTCTTCAGGGCGAACTCTCCTATCCCTGCCACGTAAAAAGTAAGATGTTCCTTAAAGCATTGACTTAGAATTTTTTATACTTACACTGATATCTTTACTTTTCCAGAGATGGGTGACAAGTCTGCAGCTTTTTAATAGAGCCTGTTCTGCGGCCAGGCCAAGAAAGGAGAACAGCAAAAAAAGAATTCACCCAAAAGGAAGAAGGTGCCAGCTGGACCATCTTTGGCCCCGAAGTCGAAGAAAACAAAGAAGGACCTCCTTCCCCCTTTACCCAAAGATCAAGCTGAGGTGCTGGACCAGACGACCATGCATGCTGACCCATGCTCAAAGCCGGCCATCTACTCAACCCCTCTAAGTCCCAATGCTACTGTCAAGACATTGGGGACCTCGTTAGGGGAGATTTCAGTTGAAGAGGCCTAAGAGAGGTGAAGAAGGAAGGGCAAGGATACTCCTACAGAAGTACTGGATGTCAGTGAGTCTGACGGCGAGGGCACCGAACTTCCACTAGGTTTGTCTCTTAGCCATTTGTTTATGAGTTTGGGATTTTTTGGTATTTTAGACCCTGTAGATGAATGGCTAATAGATAATGTAATAACGAAACTTTAGCGTTACTTTGCCAAAAATAGGGACCATTCAGGATTCCAAGATCCTAAAGGGCAAGGTCTTGAGGGAGCCCTTCTAGACCTTTATCGAGGACATGGATATGTTCTCCAAAGACTGCAAGAAGATGGTCCCTCAGATGGCGAGGGGCATTATAACCAAGGCCACCTTCCAAACTTTGACAAATGAGTGCCCTAATAAGGAGGTCCTCACCTCTCGAATGATCGAGCACGCTGCCTTGGTAAACCTTGGCTTTTAGGACTTAGAAAAATTTTGAGTCTCTATTGCTTGTCACCTACACTTGGAGTCCTCTTTTTTGCAGTTGTTGGCATACGGAGGATACTTTCGGGCCTGGGTAACCAAACAGTCTTCGATCTGAAGTCAATCGAAGGAGAACTTGGCCAAGGCCAAGGAACTGTTTGCGAGGTCGGTTGTCAAATACGGTGAGCTTAACAAAATCGCCAAACTGGACTTGGCCAATCTTTGGCAAGAAGTGTTGGAGAGCCTGAAGGGGCTAGTCAAGGAGCTCACCTCAAAATTTCTGACCTCTGGGCGAAGGTCGTGAAGCTGTCTTCAGAGGGTGAGACCCTTCAGGAGGAAAAGGAAGATGTTGTTGTCAATATCATGAAGGCACTGGGAATCAATACTAAATTTCTCACTGAGATTGAGCAGCTAAAGAAGGAAAAGAATAACAAAAAAAAAAGGGCAGGAAGGAAGTTGAGGCCTTGAAGAAGGAGCTGGAGGACTTGAAGGCTGAAAATGCTAAGTCAAATGAGGCAACCAAGTCCTCATTTCAAGATGGCTTCTGCCTCACCCATCATCAAGTCTTCTCCCGATATCCTGACCTAGGCCACTCATTCCTGAAAGTGCTTGATATTCCCGAAGGACCATCTTCAGCATGGTCGAGGATTGAGTTTCTCAACCTTCCTGTTCTTCCCCCTTCGGCTGTTGATGTTGGCGAAGATGGAGATGATGATGCCAAGGGTGTTGATGCCGAGGATGCTAATATCAAAGAGCCCAAAGATGGGCAGGACAACCAGTAGGCCTTTTTTTTTTTTTGGTATTCAGCACTTCATTCTTCAATGAAACTTTTCTTCTTTATCAAAATTTTGGCCAAGTCCACGATGGGTACAACTTTTGGTATTATTTCAACCTTCGATGTTCAAGCATCTTTCACTAACTCACCAAATTTGGTAGTATAAGAATCAGCATCTTCGATCACATACTATCCTTAACAAATTCCACCAAGGAATCTTAACCTTAGCCTTTTCTAAAGGTAACGCCCAATTATCTTCGATGAGTTATGGATATAAGTCTAAGTGTTTTAGGAACAAAACTGACTGTACTCGGTTAACCGTATTTGGAATGAACCACATTTGGTTGACCATATTCAGAAAATTTAGGCCAAAAACACTTAAGTACTTTCGGGAACAACCAAATTCAGTTAGCCTTCTTCGGCCAGAGTCTTATACAATGTTATTCAAGTGCCTTTGGAAGCAACCATGTTCGATTAACCTCCTTTGGTAAAATTTGCACAATATTGCTTATGTGCCTTTGGAAACAACCATATCCGATTAATTTCTCTGAATTTCTAAGTGTAAAATTTTTTCAAAGAGTTAGAATGCCTTGTGTTTTTTAACTCTTCTCCTTCGGCATTTGCAAGTTTGTAGGATCTTGGCTAAACTTCCTCAAGTACCAAATATGGTCCTTCCCAATTTGCTCGATGTACGCCATGAGATGGTCTTCAGGATTCCAGTTTAGCTATTCAGAGAACCAGGTCTAATTTCCTGATCCCTTTAGGTTTGACATAATAGTTTGCGACAATGGCTACCCTTTGCTGGAAGGCTTTTCTTCTGAGTTCAACCATCTATCTATGTTCGTTAAGCATGTCTAATTTAGCTCCTAAATCGAGGTTATTCCCTTCTTCGTCAAACACATGTCTTCTAATAGACGGTTGGATGACTTCAATGGGGATAATGGCCTCAGTGCCAAAGACGAGTGAGAAAGGCATTTCTCCAGTGGCTCTTTTAGGAGTTGTTCGATAACTCCATTGCATAGTTGGGAGTTCTACTGGTGTTTTCACGTTTGCCTCTTTCAACCTCTTTTTTAGACCATCTTTTATAGTTCAATTAGACACTTTAACTTGTCCATTGCTCTAAGGATGAGAAACTGGGGCGATGTGCAATTTTATCCTGAGGTTGGTTGTGAGTTCCTGAAATCCTTTATCGGTGAATTAGGAACCATTATTTGCTACTATCACCCTCAGCATGCCGAATCTGCATATGATGTTCTTCCAGACAAATCTTTGTATGTCCTTTGCTGAGATTGTTGCCAAAGGCTCTGCCTAGATCCACTTAGTAAAATAATCCACTATGACTACACAGAACTTCACTCCTCCTGGAGCCATTGGGAGAGGCCCAATGAGTTCAATACCCCAAATAGTGAAGGGGCAAGGATAGTTTGCTGAAGTTCTCACTTCTAAGGGTATTCTTTGGATAGGTGCATGGCACTGGCACTTGTCACATTTCTTGACGAACTACCTTGTATCTTTCCTTAAAGTAAGCCAGAAATATCCTTGCTGAAGTAGTACCCCAGCAAAGGCATCAGTCTTGATGTAAGACCCACAAGGTCTTTCATGGACTTCTGTGGGAACTGCTTCAATTCTACCTTCACTGATACATCTTTGTAGCAGGTTGGCATACCCTTGTTGGTACAATTCTTCCCCCATCAGGAAGTATCTACTCGAGCACTTTCATACTTTTGCAGCTCCAAGAGGCTATTTGGGAAGGTTCCGACGTTGCGAGATATTTCTTGATAGGATCATTCCATCCTCTACTTGAGGTTGTTATGGACATTGTTGTTATGCTCGGTTGATCCAGTACTTTGGTTGATACCTTTAATTTGGCCAAAGTATCTGCTTCCATATTATCTCGTCGGGGTATGTTTTCTATCTGCACCTTGTTGAATTCTTGGATAAGCCTTTTTATGAGATCAAGGTACTTTGCCAAGTTCGGCTCTTTTGCCCTGTAGTTCCCCGCCATCTATCGAACTACTAGCCGAGAATCGTTGTGGCCCTTCAGATTTCTCACACCAACTCTTTTTGGCAATCGTAAGCCTGCTATGAGGGCTTCATATTTGGCCACATTATTGGTGACACTAAAACCAAACTTGATGGGCTTCGAAACTTCCATACCTTTGAGTCCCCATAAAATTACGCTGGCTTCTTAATGTCCAGAACCAGAAGCGCCATCGGTGAAGAGTGTCCACTCAGGTTCGTCACTTTTGGGGTCCTTTAGAATACCTTCGGTTCTTGGTACTTCGGTGAGAAAATCCGCCAATGCTTAGGCTTTTATTACCCTTCTTGGCTTATAGGTGATATTGTATTCACCGAGCTCGATGCACCACTTTGATAATCTTCCATAATGGTCTACCTTCCTCACGACATCCGCAAGAGGAAAGTTACTTCGAACAGTGATGGGATGTCCTTGGAAATAAGGCCATAGCCTCCTGCTTGCCAACATTAGGGCATAGATGGCCTTTTGCAAAAGAGGGTGCCTAACTTCGGCACCGTGCAGGGACTTGCTCATGTAGTATACTAGCCATTGCTTTCCTCCCTCTTCCCTTACAAGTACTGAACTTATTGCCTTTTCGGTAACGACGAGGTAGAGGACAAGAGGTTTTCCTTCCAATGGCTGTCGAGGTGTTGGCAGTTGGGTTAAGTAGCTCTTGAGTTCATCCTAAGATTTTTGGCAATCTTCGTTCCAAAGGTGTTCCTCGGAACTGAAGTTCCCTTCATTTTTTGATGCTTTGGTGAGCACTTAAAGAATGGTTGGCACTGGTCCCCATATCTAGAGATGAATCTGCTAAGGGCCATGATTCTTCCCGTACGCCTTTGCACATCCCTGGTCATCATGGGAGTTCAGAATCCTAGCAGGGCCTTAACCTTTTTTGGCTTGGCATCGATACCTCTTTTGGATACCATAAACTTGAGGAATTTGCCAGTAGTCACCCTAAACACACACTTTTCAGGGTTAAGATGGATTCTGAATTCCCGAAGTTGGTGGAATGTCTCCCTCAAGTCTACGATATGACTACTAGGCTGCGTTTTTAAGGGCGAAGGGCATTCTGACGTAACAGTAGGTCCCAACTTCGGTAATGAAGGCGGTTTTTTCCTCATCTCCAGGATTCATCTGAATTTGGTGATATCCGCTACAAGTGTCAAGGGAGCTAAGTAGACCATATTCAGTAGTGGAATCCACCAATTGGTCTATTGGTGGCAAAGGATACGAGCCCTTTGGACAGGAATCATTTATGTTTCAATAGTTGATGCACATTCAGAGTTTATCGCTCCCTTCCTTCATGGCAACAACAACATTGCTGAGCCATTTAGGGCACTTGACCTCACTTATTATGCCCACCTCCGTTAACAGTTGGACTTTGGTTTTAATGAAATTGTTCTTATACGTCGAGAGGCTATGCTTTTTCTGCCGAACAGGTTTCACCTCCGGGCATACTTTAAGATAGTGATGAATTATACCAAGGTCTACCCCAGGCATATCCTTTGAAGAGTAGGCAACCAGATCTTTGTTCATTAATAGAAGAGATACAAGCTATTCCTTGTCACCTTCGGCCAGTTTTTTCCCCACTCGGGTACTTCGGCCAGGGACAAGTTATACATCCTCTATTTCTATTTTTTCAAGGTCACTTTTTTCTCCTTCTATTGCATCTTCACCAATCAATGCTCTTCTCTCCCGAGGTGTATGTGTGAACTTTCATTGGGCTTTTTCTTGCTTTCATGAAAACTATCCTTACTTCTGCTTAATCGATGAGTATTTTTGCGTCACCTTCCTTTCTGCCAGGTGTGACCATTAGGTATTTCACATTTGGGAAAATGTGAAGATTACCCTATGTCTGCCTTCCAATGATGGCGTTATATGAAGAATGGACATCTACGATGATGAACCTTGTCATAGTGGAACCAAAGAGCTATTCCTTGGTTTGAACCGAGGTTCCCCTTAGCATCAAGGGTAGATCCATCCACCCGAGTACTGGGATTTTTGAAGGACCTACTACAAATGTGGGAGAGGTAATGGGTTTAATGTCACCCTAGAGATGCCCAAATTTGGCAATAAATGGGAGAACAAAATGTCGGTGTTCGACCCATCATCAATCAGCATCCTCTTAACATCCCAGCTTCCTATCCTTGCCATGATTAGGAGAGGGTTATCATGTGGGAACTTCATGGTAGACCCATCTTTCTAAAAAAGCTTGTTCACCGTGTTGTCAAATTTCATCATCGAGATTTCCCAGACTTTCCTTTTCCTCTCAGCTAAGGGTATTCCAGTGGTAATTGTTTGGATTATTCCTGCCGGAGGTGGTGGGCGCTTTCTGGGACTTTGGTTTCGACATCGGTCAGCATCATAGTCCTCATCCCCTTCTTTCCTCTCTTCTTTCTTTCTTTCCTGAGCTTTGGGCTATGGCATCCGTAGGTAGCATCAAAGTTGCCCTTACTTGATTAAAGATTCAATATACTTTTTCAGTTGGAAGCAATCTTCGGTATCATGCCCGTGGTCCTGATGAAATTGATAGAATTCCTTCATGTTCTTCTTATTGTCTGAGGTCATGGCCTTTGGACGTTGGGTTACAGTTCCTTGCCTTTCCATGGCCATCAGGATGTCTGTTCCTGTAGTATTTAGGGGAAAGAATGATACTAGCTTATTTCTCCTTGTATTCCAAGGTCTGCCTCCTCCCTCGGTGGAACACCGAGGTTGGTGACTTTGACTCTCAAAGTGACTATGCTCAGACTTCGGGCCGCCCATCCTTAGCTCCTCAACTATCATGTGTTGCTCAGCCCTTCAGTAGAATTCTCAGAGGGTGTCAAGGGGGTCTTTGGAGAACTCATAGAAGAGTTATGAGTCTCTCCTGAGTCCCTTGATCATGGCAAGGAAGTTGATTTTTGAGCGGCAGTAGGGCACACTAAGGGCTTCTCAGTTGAACCTCTCGATGTAGTCCCAAATGGTTTCCCCATTTTTTTGGGTATGTCAAACATTTGGACGGGCATCTTCACCATCGGCCAATTTTCGATGAACTGCTGGGTGAACGTGGTGGATAACTCCTGGAAACCCATTATGGTTTTGGGAGCCAGGGAGTTATACCATGCAGTTGCTGGCCCTGACATGGTGACTTCAAAACACTTGCAGAGGGTTGCGTCATCAGCACCATGCAACACCCAGTTGCGCCTATATTTTGTCAGGTGGGCTTGGGGGTCACTACGCCAATCATATGTCTCCAGGCGTGGTACTAAAAAATCGCTGGGCATTGGTGCCTCTACTATCGTACGGATTAAGGGTGACTCTTCTCCAGTGAAAGTCTCTGACAACCTTGACCAGACAGGCTTTTAGGAAACCTATTTTTCCACCTTCTCTAACCTCTCTAGGATTCTCTCCATAAGGATGACACCACTGTCCTCTCCTGTTTGCCTAGTAGTTGCCGGCAATGGAGAGCGACGTCTTCTTTTTGGTAAGTAACTTCATTAGCAAGGGGACTGGGACTTCCCATATGGGGATAGGCTTCAACGATGGGAAGTTCTGGGCCCTTTTGACACCATTCCTCCAGTGCAATGTCCCCTGGATAGTGTGTTCCCCATTGAGGACTCATTGTGAGAACCACCACTTCTAAAACTCTGATGAGGTGACTTAGGGCTTCTCTCTTGATGGGTATCTGGAGAAGATGCCCTTCCCCTTGGAAGTGGTTGTGACCACCTTTGGTTGAGCTGTTGCATCATTTCAGCCACAACAGAGCACTAAAAATCACGTAGAAAGCCATCATGACCATCAGGGGACGTTCATATTCTGGAAGGGAAGAGTCTGCTGCAGGCCGTTCATTCATTCCTCGAGCTTCCAGTGCAGACTGGGACCTTGAGAGTCCCTTGTCCTTTGAATGTCAGGTCTCAACAACAGCGACCTGAGAATGGGTTCCCATAGATGGTGCCAAATGATGCCCAGCAGCATCCTCGTTGTATGAAATGTTGGCTTGAAGGGGAGACTTCTGATAAGAAGATATCTGCAAGACTTTGAAGAACGTGGGTTAAGAGAGCCCCATTGTCCTTACCAAGGACCCTCCTAAGTATTTATAGGAAGGTGGAGGGAGAGGCCATTTTATACAACCTATCTAGATCATGACATGTGTCCGTACCTTCGGAGCCCAATATCTCCAGCTGGCCGTAGACCATTTTGGCCAAAGGGTAGGGGCGTGTCCAAGGTCTCTTTATCATAGGCTCCTTAACCATTTTTATCATTTCTCCGTAAGACCCTTCTGAAGATGTGAGACCCTTTCGAGCAGAGATTTATCCAGAAGGCCTATTGGGCAAGGCTCTTCAAAAAAGTGGGCCATCTTCGAAAGACTTTTTCCTCTATCAAGGATGGTGGATCTATTTTTTCAAGGTTGGTAGCTTCGTACATCCAAGGGTGGCGAGGAACCCTTTACCTGATGTTGGCCACATAATTTTCCAAGAGGATGCAAAGAATAATCCAGGGTTGGTCCTACAACTCCTCGAGGGCGGCGTCAAGTTGGCCACTTATGAGGTCTCGTGGGCGATAGCCCTTTGGCTATCACTACCCCTTCCCTTTTGTTTTGTAAAGAATAAACCTCGACTACCCTATTCCCATTACTTCACAAAATAGAAAGATGCAAAACCACTAGCAACCATATCAGCTAAAGAAATCTAGAGGTTTGCTTGAAAAAATATCATTATAGGTTCAGATGCCCAAAGGTGTTCGCAGCTTGATGGCCATGGGCCTCATCGTTTAGAGTCGTGATGACTGGAGGGGAGACTTCTGGGAGGAAGAATGCCTGGTGGATTGGATCGCCCAAAGGAGAGTGCCTGAAAGCTCAGAAACAAAGGGTTAGGAAGCCCCCGGAGTGTTTTTCCGGGGGGGAGCCTCCGACGCCCAAGTCAGTGGTGGCTGAGAGAAAGGCAGAGAAAGTAGCACAAAGGGCTAAGGAGTCTCGCCTGGTAATTTTCTCAGAGTGTGGGAGCAGTGTTTTGCCAACCAGCCTCCTGCCAAGTATTAATTCCTGGTATTTATAAGAGTGCCTAGCTCGTTCAGATCGCGACACGTGTTCAGTCGGATGTTCCTGAATTTCTGGGCGTAGGAGACAAATAGCTGGTAGCAGGTTGCCTTGAGCCATGTGCTGAGACGGGCCATGATGTGATTCTGATGGCGTCAGCGTGGCAGTGCGCCTTTTGAGGCGGATTGTGGCGTCTGCGAATGGATGTGTCAGAGGCTTCCTTAAATGCTTCCATAAATGCTCCTGCCGTACTCCCGAGGTCCCTGGGTGAGGTCGTCCTTTGGTACGGACAGAGCCTCTTCGGGAAACAAGCCCTCAGTTCGGGGGTTCCCAGTTTCAGGGAGTTCCGCCTTCGGGGATATCATGTTCGGCTCGCTATGTCAGGTGCCGTTTTTCCGAAGGCGATCTGTTCACAACCTTGGGGGGGCAAGTAGTGTCCTCAGGTTTTCCTGGCGTGCCGGGCTCGGAGCTCTTCGGCTATCTCCCGAGGTGCATGATCACACCTTTTCTCGGGTAGCGCCAGCTTCTTCTGGCCATTCTTGTGGCAGGGAGTTCGGCCAGATAGAGGCGATAGCGTTTGGCTATCACATGCCCCCCTTTGGAAAGCCGAAGTGAAGACTTCGGTTTTGCATCTCTTTCCGAGGTTGTTTATGGGAGTCTCTTTGGAAGCTTAACCTGTTCCGAGGATGCGCCTTTTGCCCGAAGATCATGGGCTCTTCGGCCTTGGCCTGTTCTTTGGTGTCTTCGAGGCGGAGCCTGTGCCGAAGATACACCTCTTGCCCGAAGGTCATGGGCTGTTCGGCCATAGCCTGTCTCTTGGCGTCCTCGAGTTGGCCTGCTCTTTGTTTCTGCAGGTCTGTTTGGCCAAGCGTGTCAGTCTGAGCGGCGCGTCCCAGTTTTCCAGGGATGTCAGAAGACGTGTCCCAGTTTTCAAGGGACGTTTGGAGGACGTGTCCCCCATTTTTGCGCAGCGGTTGACACGTGGCGCTTTGCCATTGGAGGAGAGTCACGTCGGTTACAGAGGGCGCGCCTTTTCAGGTGCAGAGAGCAGTTACGGTGACGGTTCGCCTCCAAAGGGTACTTATGACGATGTTTCGGTTACCCACCTCTGGCTTATAAATAGCCCATTCCATCATAAGTTCCTTTTGCTTTTTCTTCTGCTCTTTTCTCTGCTTTGCCCCTGTTCTTGCACTTTCTTGCTTTCTGTGGCGGAGCTACCTTAATCAGAGCTTTTTTCCAGCCAACTTTCACGACGGCGTCCTCAGATTTTGGCAAATCTTTCGGTGGGTTTTTGTTTTCCAGAGCGTTTTGATCCCTCTGTTCTTTTGAGTTTTTCTCTGGAAACTGTTTTCTTCCGTTTTCAAACTCGTTTTCATGTCGAAAATGCCCATTCCTGAGAGCTGGCAGCCTCTTTTAGCCCATCCTTGTTGCACCACCCCTGCAAAGTTAGAGAGGTGGAAGAAAAAATTCTTTCTTCCCTCTTACGCCATTACTAGGCTGCCTCGTTCTAGCCATTATGCTTTTTCAAACCATAGTAAGGAGGTTACCGTTTTCCGAGCCCAGCTGAAGGCCGGTCTTCGGTATCCTCCCCCGAAGATGGTGTGCGAGTTCTGCAAATTTCATGGCATTGCTGTGAACCAGCTTCCCCCGAACTCGTTCTGCTATTTTAACGCCTACCTCTGCATGTGTGGCGTCTTCGGGATAGAACCCCATTTCATAATCTTTATGCAGTACTACAAGCTCTCTGTGGTCCCGAAGGGTGGCTTCTATTTCATGCTACCTCGGGGATCCGGGAGCAAGAAATTCATGTTCACCTTCGCCACTAAGGATAGCTGGCGGGGGTGGCAACAACAGAAGTTCTTCTTCCTGAAGATGGACGAGGCCTGGTCGTACGTTCCGACCAAATGGGCTCAGGGAACACTGGATGTGGACGTTGTTGATCCGAGGATGCTGCTGACCCCAGAGTTGGCTCCCGTGTTCGCGGATTTCGACGCCCGCATTCGGGCTGTCTCTGACTGGGATCCCGAGGTCGCTCCGCGCGCCCTTTACCCTTTTCCAATCAACTGGAAGTTGATGACCGAAGAGGTCCTTCGGGAACTAAAGGTGGTAAAGGAGCACAAGACTGACCTCAAGATGCCAGCTCCTGCCATCGCCGGGAAGGATTCCTGGTTGGTCAAGCTTCTCAAGGAGGAGATTTCTTTCGAAACGTTTGTCGAAAGTGAGTCATCTTCTACTCCTTTGCTATTTTTTCCTCGGACTTACGCTGATGTTTCTCTCCTTTTTCAGAGATGGGCGACGGGACTGCCGCCTATTACAAGTCCCTTTTCTCCGGCCAAGTGGAGAAGGGGGAGTAGACAAAGAAGGTGGCTTCCCGAAGGCGAAAGTCCGTTGGTGCTGGTCCCTCGTCTAAACGGGCGAAGAAGACTGTTATTTCTTCCCATTTGGAAAGTATTAGGGAGGGAAACGAGGACGCCGAGGTTGCTGTCACTTCGCCGCCTGATGATTCGGCCGAGGTCCCCTGCTCAGGTTCCTCTAGAAGAAATTCCCGAGGAGACTGCTGAGGAGCCTGGGACAGCCGAGATTCCGGCGCCTGAGACTGCTGTTTCCGAGGTCCCTTCAACCGACGTCCCTCCTCAAAGTCCTACTGCGTCGCAGGCCCTCCTTGATGTAGTGGTAGAAGTACCTTCTGCCGAGGAGCGGCGCAGGCGGAAGGGCAAGGGCATTTCGACCGAGGAGGCCGAGGACTCCGAAGACGTCGTTGTCGAGGTTCCACCAGGTTTGTTTCCAGACAAAGTGTACTTCCTTTGTTTTTTCTGGATTGCCTTCTTTGTCTTTAATCTCCTTCTCATTTTTGCCACGCAGGGGAGTTGACTACCCCTGACTGGCCGGCCGAACATGCTCGGAAGCGAGCTCTTCGGGACGCCAAAATCCCGCAAGGGAAGATACCCAAAGAGCCTTTCTGGACGTTCACGGAGGACATGAATTTGTACTCCGAGGACGTTCCTCAAATGGCTAAGGAAATTTCGAAGGGGGTGCTCACCGAGGCCTCCTTCAAGGCTATAGCGGCGGCCCATCCGGGGGATAACACCCTCGCCGCAAAGATCACCGAGCATGCTGCTCAGGTATATCCTTCACAGCTCTTTCCCTTCAATTTTTTCCTAAGTGTTTGGCTCTTACTGACCTTGCGTTTTATCTTTTTGCAGCTGCTGGGGTACGCCGGCTTTCTCCGAGTTCGGGTGGCCAGGGAGGTTGCCTTCCGAACTTCGGCCACTCAGACCATGAATGAGGCGAGGATCGCACTCGCGGAGTCGGCCGCCAAAAACCAGCAGCTGAAAGAGGCTGCTGAGAAAGAAGTGACTGCCCTTCGGGAGGAGTTCCGGAAGGAAAAAGAAGAATTTCAAAAGGTCTCCTCCCAGAAGATTGCTGACCTCGGTGAACAAATAAAGGGGATGCTCGCCGCCAACGAAGATCTTCTCAAGCACAAGGCTGGTTCTGACAGCCTTATAATGTCGTTGACGAGTGAGAATAAAACTCTCCGGGCTGAGGTCGAGTCTTTGAAGAAGGGGTCCAAGGGGACGCTGGAGATAAAGGCGCTGAAGGAGGAGATCCCTGAACTGGAGGACGAGCTTGACGACCTCGAGCTTGATAAGAACGAGTCTGATCAAATGGCGAAGGTTGCCTTTCAGGACGGCTTCTGCCTTGCTCGTCACCAGGTTCTCCAGAGGTTCCCAGATTTAGACCTCTCTTTTCTGGAGGCCCTATATATTCCTGAGGGACCTCGGTGGGAATGGTCCAAGGTCGAGCATCTGAAACTTCCTCCTTCAATGCCGGCGCGAAAGGTGGTGGAAAAGGGCGGGCCAGCGAGTGGCTTTCGGGACGCCGCGAACCCTTAGGCTATTTTTTAGGGCCCCTTTTCCTTCCCTTCTACTTTGTACTCCTTCTTCGGTCACTTCTTCTGTAAAGCAACTTTGCTCTTAATGAAGATTTTTTTTGGCTAAGTCTTTTCTTGCAAGTTTCTTCATTTCCATTGTCCCGAACACGTTCGCTCAAGAGACTTCGGAAAACCTGTGATCAAAGAAACTCTTTTACCTTCCTTTGGCCGAGCCTGTTTGCTCCAGAGGCTTTCTGGAATGTCTAAAAAAATTTGACTAAATCTTTTTGCAGGCTTTTGCATTTCCAATTTGTCCCGAACATGATTGCTCAAGGGACTTCGGAAAACCTTTAGTCAAATTTTTGTTTTCCAGTTGTCCCGAGCATGTTTGCTCAAGGGACTTCGGAAATCCTTTCGCGAGATTGTTCACTTTCCATTTTCCCGAGCACGTTCGCTCAAAGGAGTTCGGAAAATTATCTCTGCGTTGGCTATGGCGAGTACTTCTGCGAGATTTTTGTTTTCCATCTTTCCCGAGCGTGATGGCTCAAGGGACTTCGGAAAGTCATATCTACGCTTTATCATGGCGAGCATCTTCGCGGAATTCTACTTTGCACAATTTTGGATACTTAAGAACTTTCCTTAAGAGCATTCTGTACTTACAATTCCTCCGCTTCATCTTAGGCGTAGAATTTTTTCAAGGCGTCTGAGTGCCAAGTATTTTTCAATTCTACGCCTTCGGCGTCGCCAAGTTTGTACACGCCTTTTCGTACTTCGGCGAGAACCAGATAAGGTCCTTCCCAGTTTGCGCGAAGTACTCCGTGGGACGGCCTTCGGGGTGCAAAGTCAGCCTTTCGGAGAACGAGGTCTCCCTTCTTGATTTCTTTTGGCCTGGCCCGTAAGTTTATAGCCGCGGCCACTCTTTGCTGAAAAGCTTTTCTTCTCAGCTCGGCTATTTCTCTGTGTTCGCCGACGAGGTCGAGCTTGGTTCTGAGGCCGAGGTCGTTTCCACCTTCATCAAATATTTGCACCCGTATTGATGGTCTGACTATCTCGACTGGGATAATGGCCTCTGTCCCGAAGACTAGTGAAAAGGGAGTTTCCCCTGTGGCCCTTCGGGGCGTCGTTCGGTAGCTCCACAATACGCTTTGGAGTTCTCCTGGCCATTTCCCTTTTGCTTCTCCCAGTCTCTTTTTCAGGCCATCTTTTATGGTCCTGTTCGATACTTCCACCTGCCTGTTACTTTGGGGGTGAGCTACTGGGGCGAAGTGCATCTTTATTCCGAGGTCGCTGATAAATTCCTGGAATCCTTTGTCTATGAATTGGGATCCATTATCAGCTACTAGTACCCTCGGTATGCCAAATCTGCATACAATGTTCTTCCATACGAACTTCTGCACTTCTTTTGCCGAGATAGTTGCTAGTGGTTCTGCCTCCACCCATTTTGAGAAATAGTCCACTGCTACCACGCAGAATTTCACGCCTCCGGGTGTTGTGGGGAGTGGCCCAGTAAGGTCTATACCCCAGACTGCGAAGGGCCAAGGATAGTCTGCCGGAGTTATCATTTCCGAGGGTGTCCTCTGGATTTTCGCGTGTCTCTGGCAGCTACCACATTTCCGGACGAACTGTCTTGCGTCCTTTCTCAGGGTAGGCCAGAAGTATCCTTGGCGGAGTATCACTGCTGCAAGGGCATCAGTTCCAATGTGTGGACCACACATGCCTTCGTGAACTTCTTCAAGGACCATTTCAGTATCCTCTTCATTCACACATCTTTGCAGCGGGTTCGTATATCCCTACCGGTATAACTCTTCGCCAATCAGGAAGAATCTTCCGGAGCGTCTTCGCAGTCTTGCAGCATCGCCGGGGTCTTCGGGGAGCAAATTCTCTGCGAGGTATCTTTTTATTGGGTCTTTCCACCCTGTTCCCGAGGTCGCTATGCTCAGCACTGAGATGCTCGGATGGTCTAGCACCTCGGTGTATGTTTTCGACTTCGCCAAGCAATCTGCCTCAGTGTTATTCCGCCGGGGTACATTTTCGATCCGTACGGCGTCAAACTCTTGGATGAGCTTTGCTACCAGCTCGTGGTATTTTGCCAAGATTGGGTCCTTCGCCCCATAATCTCCTGCCGTCTGCCGAACTACCAGCTGGGAATCGCTGTGAGCCTTTAAGTTTCTCACGCCAATCTTTCTGGCCAAGCGTAATCCCGCTATGAGGGCTTCATACTCAGCTACATTGTTGGTGACGTTGAAGCTGAACTTGATAGCCTTCATTACCTCCAGGCCTTCGGGGCCCCTGATAATTACTCCAGCTCCCTGGTGTTCGGACCCCGAGGCTCCGTCTACGTGCAAGGTCCATTCTGGCTCACCCTCTTTTGGATCTGAATGGCTCTCCTCAGTGGTGGGTATTTCGGCGATAAAATCTGCCAGTGCTTGAGCTTTTATGGCCTTCCGAGGCTCATACGTGATTTCGTGTTCGCCCAGCTCTATGCACCACTTGGAGAGCCTTCCCGAATGATCAACTCTCTTCATGACATCCCGTAGCGGCAGACTACTTCGGACGATGATGGGGTGAGCCTGAAAGTATGGTCGCAGCCTTCTCCCTGCAAGCACCAAGGCATATATAGCTTTTTGAAGCAAAGGGTACCTGATTTCGGCGCCATGCAGGGACTTGCTGACATAGTAGACCGGCCATTGCTTTGGCCCTTCTTCTTTCACGAGGACCGAGCTCACAGCTTTTTCTGTGACGGTGAGGTACAGTACGAGGGGCTCTCCCTCCCGAGGTTGTCGCAGAGTCGGCAGGCTGGCCAAGTAGACTTTGAGTTCTTCCCAGGCTTTTTGGCAATCTTCATCCCAAGGATGATCATTTCTTCCGAGGTTGCCTTCCATTTTTGCTGCCTTTGTGAGGACTTTGAAGAAAGGTCGACACCTATCTCCGTACCTGGAAATAAATCCTGCTCAGAGAGGTTATTCTTCCGGTGAGTCTCTGCACGTCTTTGACTGTGGCAGGAGTTCGGAACTCAAGCAGAGCCTTAATCTTCTCGGGGCTAGCATCGATGCCTCTTTTGGATACCATGTACCCAAGGAATTTTCCCGAGGTCACCCCGAAGATGCACTTCTTAGGATTAAGGCGGATCCCGAAGGCTCTAAGCTTTTGGAAGGTTTCCTCTAAATCTGCAACGTGGTAGCCAGGCAGCTTGCTCTTGACTATCATATCATCAACATACACCTCCATGTTTCTCCCCATTTGGTCTTTGAAGACCTTGTTCATCAGCCTCTGGTAGATGGCTCCTGCATTTTGGAGCCCGAAGGGCATCCTGATATAGCAATATGTTCCTCCCTCGGTGATGAAGGCAGTCTTCTCTTCATCTTCGGGGTCCATCCTTATTTGATGGTAGCCACTGAAGGCGTTTAGGAAACTAAGGAGCCCATATTCAGCAGTTGAATCTACCAGTTGATCTATTGGCGGCAGAGGGTATGAGTCTTTCGGGCAAGCATCGTTCAAGTTTCTGAAATCGATGCACATCCGGAGTTTGCTGCTACCTTCTTTTGTGGCGATGACCACGTTGCTTAACCATTCGGGGTACTTCACTTCCTTGATAGCTTCAGCATCTAGGAGACGCTGGACTTCGGTTTTGACAAAGTTGCTTTTGTGGGCTGAGATGCTCCGTTTCTTTTTCCGGACAGGTTTTGCTTCCGGGCTTACTTTGAGGCTATGCTGTATTATGCCAGGGTTTACTCCTGGCATATCTTTCGGCGAGTAGGCAAACAGATCTTTATTTTCCAGCAGAAAGGATACAAGTTTTTCCTTGTCACCTTCGGCCAAGCTCTTCCCTATTCGGGTAGATTGTCCTGGGACAAGATCTACTGCTTCCGTTTCTGCTTTGGCGAGATCTTCTTCTTTGCCTTTTTCTAGCGCCTTTGCCTCCATCGTTTGCGCGAGGTTGCTCGCCGGAGCTTTTCGTGCTTTTACAAACACCTTTCTTACCTCGGCTTGGTCTAGGAAGACCTCTGCATCTCCATCCTTGGTGGCGAATGTGACAGTCAAGTACTTCACATCAGGGCGAATATGCAGGTTCCCCATTGTCTGTCTTCCAAGGATGGCGTTGTACGAGGACGGGACGTCCATGACGATGAATCTCGCCATTGTGGAGGCGTACAACTCAGTTGCTCCGTTCACCGAAGTCCCTTTCATCATCAGCGGGAGGTCGATCCATCCAAGGACGGGGAGTTCGGATGGTCCAAGCCCAAAAGTGGGCGAGGTGACAGGCTTCAGTTCGCTGCTGGAGATGCCCAAGCTCGGCAGCAGGTGCGAGAATAGGACGTCAGCTTTTGAGCCATCATCAAGCAACACTCTTTTGACGTCCCAGTTCCCTATTCTCGCCATGATCAGCAGCGGATCGTCGTGGGGGAAGACGACGGTGGAGCCATCTTTGCGAGCCAGCTTCTTTGATGGACTTTGATACTCCATGACTGCAATTTCTCTGGCTTTCCGCTTTCTTTCCGAGGATGGGAGCCCCGTGGTGATGGTTTGGATAACCCCTGCTGGAGGTGGAGGGCGCCTTTTTGGACTTCTATTTCTCCGCCTGTCGGAGTCATAGTCCTCATCTTCGGCCCTTTCCTCCTCCATTTTTCTGCCTTTCGGGGATGGCATCCTCAGGTATTTCCGAAGTTGGCCCTGTTTTATCAGCGACTCTATGTACTTCTTCAGCTGGAAGCAGTCTTCGGTGTCATGACCGTGGTCGCGATGAAACTGGTAGAACTTCTTGGCATTCTTTTTGTTATCGGCGGTCATGGCAATTGGCCGCCGAATCTGCGTCCCTTGCCTTTCCAGCGCCATAAGAATGTTGGTCCGTGTAGTGCTTATTGGTGTGAAACTTTGAGGTTTCCTTCCCCGCATCCTCCGAGGTCGTCCTACTTGTTCCGTCGGATGCCGAGCTTGTTGATTGGACCCTTCGGCGCGGTGGTGATCGGACTTCGGCCCTGCCATTCTTAGCTCCTCGGCTGTCATGTGCTGTTCGGCCCTTCGGTAAAATTCTCCGAGGGTCTCCGGGGGGTCCTTTGAGAACTCGTAGAACAGCTGTGAGTCCCGCCGAAGGCCCCGTGTCATGGCAAGAATGCGGATTTCGGGCCTGAAGTCTGGGACGCTCAGAGCTTCCCTGTTGAATCTCTCGACATAGTCTCGGATGGTTTCTCCGTTTCTCTGCTCTATGTCGAACATCTGCACAGGCATCTTCGCCGTCGGCCTGCTCCCAATGAATTGCTGCGTGAAGGCCGTGGACAACTCCTGGAACTCAGTGATGGTCCCTGGAGGCAATGAATTGTACCACGCAGTTGCTGGCCCTGTGAGGGTGACTTCAAAGCATTTGCACATGGTAGCGTCATCAGCACCGTGCATTATCATGCTGCGTCTGTACTTCGTCAAGTGGGCCTGTGGATCTGTAAGGCCATCATAAATTTCCAGGCGAGGTACTCTGAAGTTACCTGGCATAGCTGCCTCAACGACGGCCTGAATGAATGGGGAGTCATCTTCGCAGCATGTTCCAGAGAGTCTGGCCCAAACGGGTTTTCTGGCCACTTGTTTCTCCACTCTGTCCAGCCGTGCTAGTATCCTCTCCATAAGCACTGTGGCGCTAGGGCCTTCTTCAGGGAATGGAGATCGTCGGCGCCTCTTCGGGGAGCGAGTTCGGCGCTGAGGGGACAAGGACCTCGCCTCAGGCGACGAACTGCTTCGCTGTGAGACTCTCGGTCGCTTGGACCCGGTTTGTCCCACAGGCCGTTTCCCGAGGGCTATATCTTCTGTGGATGATTCTTCGCGAGGGTCTCCACTCCCCGAACTGCGATGTGTAGACTTGGGGCTTCTCTCCCGAGGGCGTGTCGGTGAGGGGGGTCTCTGGGCCCGTGCTTGCTGTGGCCACCTTCGGTCGATCTGCTGGGTCACTTCAGCAACGACCGAACGCTGAAAGTCCCTCAAGAAGCTCATGGTGACTACCAGAGGGCGGTCTTCCTCAGGCGCAGAAGTCCCTGGGAGTGTTTGCTCAGCAGCCGGTTGTGTCTCAGGCGCGGACGGGGACCTTGGGAGTCCCTTGTCCTTAGAACGCCGAGTCTCAACGACGGCGATCTCAGAGCGGGTTCCCACAGACGGCGCCAAATGATGGCCAGGGGCCTCATCGTTTATAGTCATGATGACTGGAGGAGAGACTTCTGGGAGGAAGAACGCCTGGTGGATTGGATCGCCCAAAGGAGAGTGCCTGAAAGCTCAGAAACAAAGGGTTAGGAGGCCCCCGGAGTGTTTTTCCGGGGGGGGAGCCTCCGACGCCCAAGTCAGTGGTGGCTGAGAGAAAGGCAGAGGAAAATAGCACAAAGGGCTGAGGAGTCTTGCCTGGTAATTTTCTCAGAGTGTGGGAGCAGTATTTTGCCAACCAGCCTCCTGCCAAGTATTAATTCCTGGTATTTATAGGAGTGCCTAGCCCGTTCAGATCGCGACACGTGTTCGGTCGGATGTTCCTGAATTTCTGGGCGTAGGAGACAGATAGCTGGTAGCAGGTTGCCTTGAGCCATGTGCTGAGACGGGCCATGATGTGATTTTGATGGCGTCAGCGTGGCAGTGCGCCTTTTGAGGCGGATTGTGGCGTCTGTGAATGGATGTGTCAGAGGCTTCCTTAAATGCTTCCATAAATGCTCCTGCCGTACTCCCGAGGTCCCTGGGTGAGGTCGTCCTTTGGTACGGACAGAGCCTCTTCGGGAAACAAGCCCTCAGTTCGGGGGTTCCCAGTTTCAGGGAGTTCCGCCTTCGGGGATATCATGTTCGGCACGCTATGTCTGGTGCCGCTTTTCCGAAGGCGATCTGTTCACAACCTTGGGGGGCCGAGTAGTGTCCTCGGGTTTTCTTGGCGTGCCGGGCTCGGAGCTCTTCGGCTATCTCCCGAGGTGCATGATCACACCTTTTCTCGGGTAGCGCCAGTTCTTCTGGCCATTCTTGTGGCAGGGAGTTCGGCCAGATCGAGGTGATAGCGTTTGGCTATCACAGCTGATAATGGAACACAGTTTGCCGATAAGGGGATCTAAAAATTTGCAACCAAATGGGGAATCAAGGTGCATTACACTCAAGTAGTGCACCCACAAAGTAATAGCCAAGTTGAACTATCAAACCAAAAAATCAAAGATGAGCTAAAAATGAGATTGGGAGAAGGCAAAGGGAAATGGTCCAGGGACTTACCTAGCATATTGTGAAGCTATCACATGACCCCAAAGAAGGCTACCTAGGAAACACCCTTCCCGTTTGCCTATGGAAGTGAAGTTCTAATACCTATTGAAAAGGCCCGTTTGTTTGTTAGACTTCAAGTGTATGGTCAAAGACTGAATAAAATTGACCTTGTAGCCAAGCTTGACCTGATAGAGGAACATAGAAAAACTATCGAATTCCATAAAAAAGCCCACTAGCAAAGAACAGCACTTGTAGCTAATCAAAAGTAAGGCCAAAAAGAATCACTATAAGAGATTTCGTACTTTCAAAAGTTGAAGGGGCACTTCGGCAGCCCTCGTAAAGGGTATTTCAAAAAAATTAGGAAGGTCCCTACCTCATTGCCGAGGAACTAAGAACAAGAGTCTTCAAACTCAGAGAAATGTTATGAACAAACTTAAAAAATGCATGGCATACTAATTGCCCAAAAAAGTACTATGCATAAGATTGTCAAAGTGCTTCTTAAAGTGAAAAATTGTACAAGAAAAGATCTTGATGATCATTGTACTGGCAATAATGCAAGGAAAAAGCAACAATATTGACGGCCGAACGCTATAAGCCTTAGAGTTCCCCTGAGGCCTCAACCTCAAACCTTATGAAGCTTAGTAGTGGTACTTCAGAATTACTAAGGCACATAGGGCATATGGGAGCTTGGAAGTGTTGAGGTGTCATTAATCTAGACTAACCAAAGGACATGTCAGGTACCTCAGAGCCAATGAACTGAAGTGGCCCCAAAAATTGACAAATACCATTAAGAAGGTACTCCTAGGTCCGTGCAAAGTGCTCACTCAGACTGGTGACAAGACAGCTTGCTGCAGAGGCAGTTAGGACGAAACAGACCCTTGCTCTTTGATCTCATCAAACACGTGGATGGCAAATCTGGGACATCAAACCTTTGAAACAAGTATAAAAGGAGGCATCTCCAAGTACATACACAAGACAACTCTATTGAGCTTTTCTCATACTCCCTACTTTCCTACTTACTTACTTGGGCATCAGAGAGTCCTTCCTCATGATAGCATTCCAGGGACGTCCATGCCCTCTTTTTTTAGTTTCTTCTAAAGCTATAGTTAATTGTAATCTAACTACTTGAAGGTCTTGATGTAGAACTCAAATGATTGGGAATTATTAGGGCATCAAATTGTTCCATCTGTGGTAGAATAGGCACATATCACCGTGGTGACTACTTGGGCATCCAAAAGCAAGTTTCACCAAGATCCAACACCAGAGAAAACTCCACCACCACTAGAAGATCAACCTGGTGACCAAACCGTCTTGCCCTAGTATGATTGACGGTGACTCTAATGATAGGGTTCCTATGTGAAGTCTGACATATGATAGTCACTAAAAAAATTCAACATTTTGGTCTACACTGAGGCCCATATTGTCCTAACCTCATCTCTTTCTTGGGCTCCTTTCTTGGCTCATGTAGCAACTTCTCCTAGCCTATCTTCTCGGGTGGCTTTTACCCCACTTGTACCTTCAAGGGCCACTCATAATTTTCCCCTTGAAGTCCTTCTCTAAAGCCATAGCTCTCTGCATAACTTTATAGTACTCTCGGGCTCTCATAGCCTTGAGTATCTGCCAAGCTCAGGCCTTAATCCCGTCAGGAATCTCTTAGTCATTAGCTTCTCTTGGCCTTCATATAAAGGAGCATAGTGTATGACGTTATTAAACCTCTACTCATACTCTAAGACTATAAGCTCCCCCTGCTCAAGCAGGTCAAACTCCACCTACTTCTGGTCTTTCAGTGCTTCATTGATGTACTGTTGCTCCAAAATTTGCAGAAACTCTGCCCATCTCATGGCTCTTCTCTCGAAAGCTAGTCTCCTTGCATTCTTGCTGGTGTAAGTCCTGTGGACAACCATCCACCATAACTTTGCATTACCTTCAAGTCTGAAGGTAGCAATTAGCACTTTTTGAGAAAAAAGACACCTTTATTCTCTCAACTACCTTCTCCACTTGATTGATCCAAAACTTTATTTCCTATGGATCACATCCTCGTTTAAACACTAGAGGTTTCAAGGAAAAAAACCCCTCTTGTTAGCCTTCCCTCAAGCCTCAATCTCTCAGCCTTGTGCCCCTTTCTAAGTTACCCATGTGTCTTCATCTTTGTCCCCTCACTACCTCAGTGGTGACAGTGAGTTGGGTAAGCCTCTTAATTTTCTCTATGTCCAACTCTTTTACTTTTGGACTTACTTCCTCATCAAGTCTTACTTTTGGTCTCACTTTAGACCTTACCTTTCTTGTTCTTGGGTTGCTCATCTCTTCATGTTACTCATCTCTTCATCACCATTATCATCACAACCACTTCCATTTTCACTTGCTTGATCCCCAAGCATAGGTTTTGCGCTGGTCTTTTCCTTACTTCAGGTTCCCTAGCAGTTTCTCTAGCTTGCCTAGTAGGTTATGGGCTTGTGCTTGACCTTTAGTCGAGGCTTGTATGCCCACCACAAGCTGGGCTAGAGCAACATGCATCACCTCCATCATCTACTCCATTCTCCCCTGGCTATCTACACTTGGCCTACGTACATTACCTCTAATAGGCTCTGTAGCCCTAGCTTGCCCTTATCCCATCTTGGTCTCTACGCTCTATTTCCATGTTTCGGGTCCTTATCCTACATATAGAAACAAGCAAGGCACACATATTCTCAATATTCAAAAGTGGACACAACCTAGTATATGAACATCTATCCAAAACCCAATCCTGCTAGCAGGAAGCATACCATTAACCTCTTTAACATAGTCATAATTGAACATAAACACACAAGGATATGAACATCTTCACCATAACATACTTTCAGCACCACTTGTGCACAAGTACCCAAATTATATAAGTACACCAAACAAGCACATAGGACCTAGGAAGCCAACCAAGAACATCAAAATGTACTACAACCTTCATATGCCATTGCACCTAAGCATACCTGAAAGTGATTAATACTAATTGAAACATGATTATACTCTCTAAAAGAAGTCCAATCACCATACACATAACCAACAAAGCAAGCCACAACATGTATGCCAATGGTACACATCCAACCTCACTAGACTTTGTTCCCATAACTCTAGACATACAAGGCTTGCGAGAAAATGAGTTCACATACATTAGCTTGATACACAAGTAATCCTTAACACTTATAATAATGAGCAAAATCACAACCCATCACTATACCCCTAAAACCCGAAATAGAAGATGTTACTTTTAGCTTCCTTGCCTCTCAAGTAACCCTTTTCCTACATATATAAAAGGTAGGGCAATGAGTATAAAACTAAGTAAGGACCTAAGTGGTCTCCAAGACCTAAACCTAGGTTAAGCTTATGCCTAACCTAACCACATTCAACTCACATCCAAGCTCCTACAAAGAAAACACCAAGACAAAGAAAACTACAAGCATACACATATCAAAATAACTAACTAGAATGGGTTAGCATCCATAATCAAGCATAGAAGAACGCATTACACAGACACCACTAAACACCAACCAAAAATCCCAAGCAACTGTACTCCAAGTTTTCCTATAAATTCGGTTAACCTTCTAAAGATTGCTAACTAAGTCTGAGAGCTCCCTAGCCTGGGAATTAAGATGGCCTACTCAATTCATAGCCCTAATGCTAGCCAACCTCGCTAACTAGCATCAATCTCATAGTTGCATAACAACCCTAGCCCTTATAGTTACTTAGGATCCTTTGGCCAAAATTACCATCACCTAAGCACACATAATTCACTAACGCACATAGTCCAACTATGAATTGATTAATGAATCACTTAGTCCTTACCTCTACTTAGAAATCCTTGTTGGCTGAAGCCTACAAGCTTGAATTATGCCCTTCTTAGCTTATTGTTTCTATAACTTGCCTTCTTAGCTCAAATGTTGCATGAATCCACCAAGACCCATAAACTTTCACTTGATTTTAGCTTTGGTTGCTCTTAGAAGCTCAAGATCACCATGGAAGCTTCAAACCTGACCACAAAGCTTCATCCATGGAGTTAGCAACCAGTTAGAGAAAACACAAGTGAGTAGAAGCATGTGTGTTGCCGGATGAGGCTAGGTGGTATAAAAAGTTTGCATGCTGCATTTAAGACACCACAATAAAGATTCTTCCACTCAAACCTTGTGATATATGTTTAATTGAATCCTTCAACTTCCTAAATCATCACTTGCATCTCTTGCTTCTTGGCCAAGTTATTTTATGAACCCAAAAGGTTTAATTACTCAAACTTCGTTTAAGGTTCCTTCGAAATAGTACTTCCTAAGTTGGCCCATGGCTTAGTCACTTAGGCATTTGAGGGCATTACATTGACTAGTTGGCTGAGCAGTTCATAATAGCTGAAGAAATTATCACCAATGAGGAAAAGGTGGATACATGGAGAACGGACCACTAGTCTAAGAACCAAACCCATGGGGAGGTCAGAAGTAGCAAACAGTCCAAAAAAAGAAAAAGAAAGAGAAAGACGATGACCTATTATGCTCTGAACACTTCAAGAGCTAACATTCTGGTAGTATTAGTGAAGTAGGGTGGGATCTAACAACCCAAGCCAATGGCCTCTAACAACAAAAGGAACATAAAAAATATTTCTAGTATCATCAGGACCATGGCCATGATACTAAAGACTGTCAGTAGCTAGAGAAGTATATTGAAGCACTCATAAAAAGAGGTCAGCTGATGAGATATCTCTGTTTCCAACCACCAAGATAGGAGGCAAGGATGAGGAAGTGAAATATGAGAAGGATTAGTAAGACTCTAACTAGCGATGGAACTATTGAAGTCCCTAAAGGTACCCAGCACTTCCAGCAGGGGTAATCCAAACTATCACTATAGGTCTTCCCTTGTTGAAAAGTAAAACAAAGGCCAAAGAGATAGCTACTCTCAACCTTGTAAAGATACAAAACCAATTAATGAAATTTGATGGAACCACCGTCACCTTCCCTCAAGACAATCCTTTTCTAATCACTGGTCGAATAGCAAACTAGGATGTGAAAAGAGCCATTTTTTATGGTGGGTCAAAAGCTGATGTTTTGTTTGCCCACATACTGTCAAAGTTTGGCGTATTGGTTGAAGATTTGAAACCGATGGTGTTATAGCCTTCTAGGCAGCGGACCTTCAATGGTCAGATAAGACTTGTTAGGCAAGTCAAAATCCTTAGTTTAATGCATCAATTAGCTTGAACAACCAAGTTAAGCAAGTGTTTAAAATGGTATGTGGTTCCTAGGTCATTTTGGCACTTAAGTGTCACTAGGGCCAAAATGGTCATTTTGTACCCCGATGTGATAGGTTTGGTATTCAAGGTCATAAGTTATTATTCTGGACCTAAGTGACAGGAAACCAAAGATTTGGGCTAAATTGCCAAATCTTATTGCATTATTTGAGCAGGGGTTCTTTTGTAAAAATAACAAAAGTTGAAGAGCTAAAGTGAGAAGATGGCTTTTTAAACCATTTTCAAGGAATTGGCAGCTAATATTCATCATCTTCAACCTCCCAAAGTCGTAGCTCTCCTTCTCGTCTTCAATTCCATGGCCAAACTTCATTTCTTCATCAATTCTTGGTGGATTTTGGTGCCCTGTAAGGAATATATGCATGATAGGCCTTAATCTTGCACAGTTTTGGTGTGGAAGCTCTTGGATTACATTTTTTAGCATGGTTGAGCTTAATTTGGCTCCTTGTGTGTTGGACTTTTTTTTTAACCATAGTGGAAGCTTTGTTGCTTATGGTGCTTCATGGATTGCTTGTTCTTCTCAATTGAGGTAGGGGAGTTATGTTTTCAAGCTTGATTAATGCTATTGCATAGAGTTTGCTTGATGAAATCAAGTAGTTTTGGCAATAGAATTAGTAAGGGGTCTGGTTTGATCATGGTGGACTAGTGTGTTTCGCTCGATTGGAGTGATGTTTAAATGCATCATAGGAAGGCTTGTGATGGTTAGTTGTGGCCTCTACAATGTGTACTACATGTATGTGAAGTTTGAAGGCTATCCATGCATGTTTAGTATGTTAGGGAAGTGTCCAAAGTCCATAGCAGCAAAACAGAAACTTTTCTGGGCATTTCTCAAGATTGACGATGCAATACCAATTCCCACGATGCATTGCCAATACCTCAAATATAGGCAGCACATTGACAATTGTGGCAATGCATATAGCCACAATTGGTGACATGTGGCTGCAATAGCATTGACGCCCAGTTTTGTTTTCGGCATAACCTTTCGCTCAGGTGTCTGATTGAGGTGATTCTAGGTTCCATGTAAAACTAAGAGGGAGTACTATCACCTCCATGCCTTCACTAAACCTAGAATGGACCAAGTTTAAAGTTATTTCAACTAAAAGTGAAGGCAAGTTTGAAAGGTAAATTTGATTCTAAAGAGCACCATTAGTTGGGTGCAAGGTTTAGTGGCATGGAAAGCCTAGTTGGGCCTTTGTATTTAAGGCTCGGTTGTGGGAACCTTAGTGCACCTAGGTGGGTTTTGAAGAATCTAGTAAATGAGTCCAACCATGATCATTGCCATCCCACTAGTGTGAACCAAGTAATAATGGATAAGGGAGCACCATGGATGAAGGCTTAGTACACTTGCTGCGTAGCCAAGTCATACCTTGAGGCACAAGTGAAAGCCTAGTGCATCCTTGGTAGGTTAAATGGGTGGAGGCTTAGTACACAAGCAACCTATTCAAGTCTAAGGACTGGAGGTACAATGTGGAGGACTAGCACACCTAGTGGATTTCTTACAACACAAGCAAGGATCATCCACCATGTTCACCTACACAATAACCAAATAAGGGCTACATTACTGCGTCAGTTAGTAAGCTAAGGCTTGCTAGGAGCGAGTTAGTGGCCAGAACTCGCTAGGCACAGAGTGATGCCTTGTAAAGAGGACAAGGATCAACCTAGGTATATGCGCATAAATTAGACCCTCAGGCTGTATTGGGCATCAGTAGATTTTATAAATTCTATATATATGAGTGTCCTTAGGTTTTTGTTTATAGGTACCCAAATCTCTTACTAGAAATTTTTGGATTCTCACTCCCTTTAGCGTTGTTGTGCAGATTTCATCTGTTTGGAGCCGGTGACCATAGGGCAGTTGTTGAGCTAGTGTTTTACTTGTAGCTAAACCACCAAGTGAATCATTATTGATTCTAGTTTTACCGTTTAAGTTATTTGTGCCAACTATAGTTGTTTTACAGCCTTATAGAGGCTAGTGGCACAAGGGTGGACATAGTCGACTATGGATCTAAGTAGTAGTCTTCAGTATACATATGTATGCTAGTTAGCCTCCAATGCCTCTAGCTCGAGTAGTATTTCAGTTGCTTTTGGGCATGTCCATAGTCTTTACATATATAATGATGCATATGCATGGTTATTACCTGTAGTAAATACACGTGTGTTTTATGCTTCAGCTTGTGTTTTAAATATTTTTTAATAAATTGCGTGCATTGTTTTAGTTTCTTTTCATGTTTGTTCATTAAATTCAAAGCAAGCCCATGCAAACTACATTTTAGGTTAATAATTAGAAAGCATGAAAGACTTTAAAATGGGACAAGTAATTAACTAGCCAACTACAACGAGCGCGAGACTCCAGTTTTGTAGTCTTCCTGGGATGGCCCCATCAAGGGTAGGCAATGTTACAAATGGTGTCCCCAACATACGAGGTAGGCTCTGATGAGCTTCCACTTCTAGCCGTTCATTGATCTACAATTAATGATTAAAGGAAGAGCCACTGAGAGTGAAGTGGAGCTATATACCTCAATGATGACAAAATTCATCATCATTGACGTGCCCTCACCCTACAATGTTGTAGTTGGGAGGCAAACTTAGAGGATGGTACATAAGGGGTCGGATGCTAAATACCTGACTGTGGCCCTCAAAGGCAATAAAGGAGATGCAATCATTTTCATTGACCAAGCTAAGCTCAAAAAGGTCTACCTTAAGGCATGTTATCCTCCTTCGAGGAAAAGGATCCATGCATCAACAGTTGCAGCACCAAAAAGGCCCCAGTTGAACATAGAGACCAGAGCCAAGGGAGAATATGTAGAATTAGAGGAGATAGAATGCATTAAGGGTCAATGTACCAAATTCAGGAAAAATATGCCCGTAAAGGAAAAGGCTGAACTTGTAAAATTCTTGAATTGAAATAAAGATCTTTTTGCTTACTCACCGAAGGATATTCCTGAAAAAAATCCAAGCATAATTCAACATAGTTTGAATCTTGGTCCTCTAGCAAAACCTATATGGCAAAAAAATGAAACATAGCCCCAAATAAGAGAGCCTTTGTCAAGCAGGAGACCCAACAGCTCATTAAGGTAGAGGTAATAAGGAAAGTCAAGATCCAGACTGGTTGAGCAACATAGTGATTGCTACAAAGGAAAAAATTGATAAACTCTGAATGTGAATCAACTTCACTAAAGTGGACGATGCATCTTAAAAGGACTTATACCGACTACCTTTAATAGATCAACTTAAGGCATACCTTACCGAGCTACCTACTCTTAAACAGCCTAAAGAAGGTGACCCCCTTATCCTCTACCTCGCCATTAGTAGAAAGGTTATGGGCTCCGTCTTTGTATTTAAGGGCGAGCAAATTTCATCACGATGTCGAGGTGAATTTCCAAGTGCTACAGAAGGCCGTATATGCCATAATTTTTGCAAGATGTCATGTTCAGCCATACTGTCAAGGCCACCCAATCATAGTCCAGAGTGGTCGCCCCCTCCGGAATGTGATGAAAAAGGTATATCATTTGGGGAGACTTTCTAAATAGTGTATAGAGCTCAGTGAGTACGACAGATGTTACAAACCAAGAAAGGCAATAAAAGCACTGGCACTCACAAATTTCATCATCGAGTTATAGCCAAAATTTGAAGAACAGGTCTCCACTGACGAAGACGGTGAACCAAGGTGGTATTTATTCATCGATGGAGCATCAAGCATGAAGCATAAAGGAGCAGGTATAATCTTCAAAGGGCTAGAGGGGATGGAAACATCTAAGGCCATAAAATTTGGTTTCCAAGTCACAAACAATGTACCTGAGTATGAATTCCTCATTGCTGGACTATGGCTCACTAGAAGCATAGGCATTAAGTCTCTCTTTGGGTTTGTAGCTATTTGCAATTGTTATTTTGGCAATTAAAGGGGGACTATGAGTTCAGGGAGCCGAGACTCAAGAAATATTTTGACCTCAGAAAGAAAATGATTGAAAAGTTTGACAAAATGTTTGTTAAAAAGGTTCCTTGATGAGAAAATGCACGAACGGATGCTCTAGCCAAGTCAGATGAGTGCACAAAAAAGTAAATGGCACCGAGCATAGATACAATTAACGTAATGAACATTCAAGAAGGATGAAGAGCACTAATCTAGAAGTTTCTAGCCAAAGTAAAAATGCCTGATGACCCACTCAAAGCTTCAAATGTCAAAAGACATGCTAGTAGATATTTTCTGCTTAGTGAGGAACTTTATTAGTAGGGTTACTCTAGTCCGCCGTAAAAATGTGTTGGAGAAAGGGAAATAGAGCCCATCTTGAGAAAACTACATGAAGGAAGGTATGGTTCCCACTTGGTACAAATCTTTTTGGCTAGAGTTGTTCTGCTATAGGACTATGTCTAGCCAACCTTAAGACAGGATGTGAGTAACCTCGTTGGGAGCTATGATAAGTGCCGACATCATACACTCAGACAAATACTACCATCCTAGCTGTAACAACGGTGAATTATCCTCATCCTTTTTTTGTCTAAGGTGTGGATCTCATAGGCCCACTCCCCACCACCTTGGGAAAGGTAAAGTTCTCCATAGCAGCAGTAAACTATTTTCACAAAATGGATAGAAGCAGAGCCGTTAGCATCCATATCAATAAGAGAAATCCAAAAATTTCTATCAAAAAACATCATATGTAGGTTCGGCTGTCCAAAGGTGTTGGCAATTGATAACGAAACACAATTCGCCTATAAATGATTCCAAAAGTTTGCTACTGACTATGGCATCAAGATACATTTTTCCCTAGTAGCACACCCCCAGATTAATGGTCAAGTTGAAGTATCCAACCAAAATTTAAAAGATGGTTTAAAGAAATGACTTTGGGAAGCCAAAGGAAAATGGCCCGAGGAGTTGCCTAGCATCCTATGGGCAACTTAGGAGATTCTCTTCTCTTTCACATATGGAAGTGAGGCCTTGATCAGATCAAAACATTACACCCACCATCAAGAGTGCAAATCTTCAACTAGGACTCCAACAAAGTGGGCTTAGGAACTAAGTTGGACTTATTGGAAGAGCACAGCGAATTAGCCAAGCTTTATAGAAGGGCATTCTAGAAAAGAATCATCACTTTCGTGAATCAAAAGGCCAAACAAAAAGGAATCAATGTTGGAGACATGGTACTTCACTGCCTGAAGGTTGAACCACAGAGTCCCGGTCAAGGAGTACTAAGGGAAAACTAATAAGGGCATTACCCAATTGTCGTTGAGGTTCAGCCCAGAGTCTTCAAGTTGAAAGATGCCTTTGGTGAAGAGCTAAAAAACACATGGCATGTAGATTGTCTAAAAGGATACTTTGCTTAACTTAGTCAAAGTATCCTTTTAGAAAGATGAAAAATAGCACAAGAAGAATATTGAAAAGAAAGAACTTTCATGGAAAAGATGCACCCGAACTCATGAATCAAGTATTCATACTTAGAAAAATTATGAAAATAGTGAAAGTTCATAGCATGGGAAAAGTAAATAAAATAGGACCAATGTCCTACGAGAACCTCAGTCAGTAAGCCAAACAATGAAACTTCAACAAGCGCAAGAATACTTGCATACACCTACCTTTAAAAAAAAAAAAAGAACAAAAGGGGGAAAAGGAAAGGAAAACTAAGGGCTTAGAAAATTTTTCTCACTCAACAAGGCAAGCAAAACAGCCAAAGGACATGCAGTGCATTGCTGAAAAAATGAGTGTACCATAAAGTCTTTAAAGTACAAACGCCCGATAGGGAAACATACAAATGCAATAAACATGAAAAGTCTAAGGGCCATTGCCTGAAAATGAAAGAAAAAATAGCTGAATAAAGGTCTAATTATATTAGATAAATAAACTTGGGGCCGAAGGAGGTATAAAGAAATAATACAAACAAATAGAAAAGGAAGAAGAAAAACAATAGTGTAAAGGAGCAACAAATTCAAGGGACTACACCTGCGTTGTCTCCCATTTTTTCTTCTTCCTTAGCTTCCTCATCCTTCTCTTCCTCCCCCTTCGTTTCTTCATCATCCGGTAGGCCATCAGGCTCACTGATGTATTTCTCCTTGGACCACCCCGAACCTTAACCCTTGAGCCTTCGAAAGGCATTCAAATAAGAAAGGTCAAGATATGGGTGCCTCTCCAGAACTTAATGGCAAGCAAGGCAAAAGCCATCCCGAAGCCCTGAGATGGCAAAATTGGTAATCTTTTGTAGCTCCTCCCATACCCTTTTCTGCTCCAGCTCTAGCTCCTTGGTCCTTAACTTTACTTCATGGAGCTCCTTCTGAAGGTCCTTCTTGTCCGTCAAGTATCACTTCACCTTGCAATCGATGTCATCGTGATTGACCTTGCTGATATCACAATTGATGGGCACAAGGGAGAGCTAACAATCGAGTTCCTCCATATGAGAATTGGCCCTTTGGGCAATGGCCTTCACTTCTTCATCGACGTGCCTCTTTAGCTCTGCAACTTTAGTAGTACCCTTATGCTTTAACTCACCAAACCTCAAGGCCATGTCAGCAAGGGCCTTCTTAGCCTTTGCCAAACTCTCCTCATCCTAGATTTAGATATTTGTCGACTACATGATAATGTCCCAAAAATATCCAAAGATGAAAAAGAACTGCAAAGAAAAATGGCTAACCATCAGCAAAAGCAAGGAATGAGACAAACTTCCAGTTAAGAGGGTTAACACCAGGAAAAAATGACCTTGGAGGATTAGTTTGTCAAAGCTGCAACAATACACCCCCTATTCAGGAGCTTCTCCGTGAGCTCCAGGAAAGTGGCATTAGTTGTCACTCCCCAATAAAACTGGGGCATCATTGTTCTAGAGACATCATGATCAAGCACTTCTGGAGAGATCCTGACGAAACAAGGACATGTCCTCGGGGACATCCCAGATATATGAATTTGGAATAGCCCCATTTGGCAAGCAAGCATTTTGCTTGCTGCACTACAAGCCTCATGGTCAGCCATCCACTCAGGTGCCGAGGATTCCCCTGGACATTCATGCCAAAGTTCATTAACTACGTCAATTCTCGTCCAATCTTTGATTAAATCATAGGTTAAAAAGTGACCAAGAAATATGGAAGTTTAGGTGACTAAACCTAGCGGAGGAATATTGGTATGACTAGAAGTGCCCTCACTGTTCGAAATATAGACAGCATCCCTAACGACCACAGTGAGGTCCTTGGCTTTCTTTCTCTATTTTTCCTTAGCCCCCTTTGCAACAATGGCCTCTTCAATAATAGTTCCCAATAAAGCTGCAGCAGTGCATGGACTCGATGGTCGGTGGAGAATTCCTTCTCAAAGTCTTCTAGCTCAGCAATCTTGAAATCCTCCGGAATAGGGATCCCAGTGTCCAAGGCAACCCTTTAAATGGGGGCAACTGTTGTAGCAATGACATCCATGGATGAAGATCCCACATGAGCCTTCTTCAGTAGATGGTAACTAGAGGCCCACCTTCTAGACTTCCTCTTCATAGCTTTCTTGTTGTCCTCGTCCTAAGCATTAGCAAGAAAGGCCTTTTGTTAGAACTAGGCACTAAAATCTTCACCCATCTCTATAAAAAAATGCATTAGTGTGAGTCACTAAAGAAGAAAAAACAGAATTGGAAAACACTTACAAGAAATAAAAATAGTGTAACAAAGATCCCTTCGAAAGCAGTTGGACTACAACTAGGGCCTCAGAAGGATCGTCCTAAGCAATTGGCGGAGGATAGGTAGTGGACTTGGGTTCTGCCGAAGGAGAGAGGTTGATGTTAAGCGAACGCAGAACCTCCACTGACATTAAGTCCCACTTAATGGGAAAAGGAAAAGCATTAGTTCCCTCATCTAAGTTCCTCTAGTCCACCATTTCCTGTAGTAGAGCATTACAATCAAGAAGGTGCATCTTCAATTTCTTGTCTAGAAGCACTGTGGGGTCATTTATGTCCACCTCCAGACTTTTGCCAGACTACTTGCCCGATATCTGATACGATCAAAGAAGGCAAAACTAAGGACTACAATGATCCATTGAAGAAAACTAGTGGACCATTGACAAGGAAGAAGGCTAAGGAGCTCACTGGTGCACTTCAAGCTTGGATGTTGACAGATTGGCGATGTTCTGGTGGAAAAATCATATCTTCAGATAAATCGATCAGAATTGAGTGATTCTTGATTCATTGGAAAGCTAACATCTGGAGATACAAATTATATTCAGAACATGAAACCCATTTTGCACAATAAGGAGGTCCAATTTAGCTTCAAAGTCACGATTTCGAGTTATCGCTGGTTCAGAAGCAGTTGCAGTATTTTGGGCATATCTTTGGCTTTAGATGTCCGTTTTGTGTGGTTCAGGTGTCATTTCAAAGCTAAGAAAGAGATCTACAACTTTTATGCTTTTCATTTTGAGAAATCATGGCTGAATAAAGTTCTAATTTCAGCTTGAAGTTGAAGACACAAGCAGGAACCACCTGAGAAGAGTATTTTGGGGTTTTTATGGCCAATCTTATTTTGTAACGTATTTTATTTTATGTTCATATTTATTTACATTATTTAGGATGTTATTTAGGCCATGGAAGTGATTTAGGTCACTTAGGATAAATGGAATTCGCTGCACACCTTAAACATGTGTTAAAAGGGTGTAGGAATCCTAGTTTGACTAGGTTTTCTTGAGTCCTTTGTAACTAGGTTTCCTAGGTGACTTGGGCTGCGAATTTTGCCCAGATTTTTACCCTAGTTTAGGCCTATATAAAGGCACATATTCTGGATGTAAACACACATATTAATGCGGAAATAATATTGCTTTTTGGAGAGGTTTTCTCTTTGGTTCTTTGTGGACTGCCTTGGTGCACAACTGTGCTTGTGTTCTTGGAGTTCTATGCTTCTCGTTTCTAGTCACAGGTTGATTAGGGGTGGGGGTCTTTAAACCCAGTCTCTTTGATGTCTTGTGGAGCTTGAATCACATCTTGGGCGCGTTTCATGGACTTTATACCATAGGGGTTCGCATCAATATCCCGAAAGACTCTGGCACAGACATGAAAAAGCACTTCTTCTACATGTTGCACTGACCATCCCAGGTGTTGAACATGAAAAAGTACTTCTTACTCCTAGAACCTCATGGGGGACTATAGTAAAAATACCCTTTCATTGAAATGAGTAACTTGTAATACTAAAAAAAAATGAGAAAATGCACCTCTAGCCCGAACACACTACTCATGTACAGATACGTGTTGAATGGAGAATAGGAGTTCAGGGCAAACTCGTTTACTGCAATCCCGTGGAATTCATAGAAGTCTTCGACCATAGGATGGGGAGAATATTAGCGCCCTATTTTTAGCTGAGTCTTAAAAATGGTGATCTCGCTCTCATGGGGCTGGTAGCTCATCTATCCCTTCTTTGACACCCAAACAAAGACCTTAGCTGGAAGGAAATACCTCACCCTCCATTTTTCAACTTTTTTTGGCAAAGCATAGCTTGGGTAAGTGTCTAAAAACTCCCATATACCCCTGGATGTAAGAGCTTCCTCTACCATTGATCTACTTTGGTGGAATAACAAAAAGATAAAGATAGAAAAATGGGGGATTAAGAACAAGGCCCATCTCAGAACGAAAGTAAGACAAGAAAATTTTCCTTGACACTTGCGAAAAAACTAGAGAAGCTTGATAGCAGAAGGAAGCAAATGAGAGAAAAAAATGAATAGTGAATCTCCCACTAAAGGGAGGGGTATATATAGCCTCGAAAAAGTGTGAGCAAGCATCTCATTGAATGGAAAATATGCAAAAATGAAAATGCCATTCGGTTCACAGCCAACATGCATTGAGGGTAGGGCCAATCTTCGAATGCCATGTGTGCCCTGAAACCCAAATTGAGGTAATGATTCATGAAGGGACATAAAGCTGCTAACTCATGAACCAACTTCCTGTGCACCAATTGGAAGGATGTAACTGACACCTCCAAGCAAAGCAATCTAACATAACTCTAGGGAAAGTAATTGTCACTTCAGGCAAACCTAAACAACATGTCAAGAAGAAGAGGAAGCATTGGAACCAATGACACTAAGAGAGCACATAGCTGATGGAACTACACATAAATTGGCAATTCGAGGAGGGCATGTGATGCCTGAAGGCCATGAGCCATGGAGTTCCATCAAGGCCTTAACCTCAAGCCCCAAGAAGCTCGGTAGCAGTACTTCAGAATTACCAAAGTGCGTCAGGCATGGGGGAGTCCAAATGTGCCGAAGTGTCATTGATCTAGCTTGACCAAACAACATGTTTGGTACCTTGATGCCAATGAATTGAAATGGCCTGAAGATGGACAAATACCATTAAAGAAGTACTCCCAGGTGCGTGCAACATGCTCACTCAAACCTGTTGATGCGGTCCAGTGGTGCGGAACTAGCATCTCCACTGTGTGCAGCGGGGAAGGCAGCAAGGGGTCCTGGAGTGAGGATTAGTCCAGAGGGAAGGCATCCGGCATGGATCACCTTAAGTGATAGCCGGCAGCTCCTTGGTCTCATGAGCAGGGTAATGACGGGAGGTACCTCTGGTGTGGGAGAGAGCCCGAAACAGTGATTCTTCAGGGAGACCTGGCTAAAACACTCAGAAAACAAGGGTTAGGAGACCCCCGGGGTGGTTTTCCGCGGGGGGGGGGGGGGGGGGGGGGAACCTCCGACGCCCAAGTCAGTGCTTTGAGAAGGAAAGATACTCAGTAATAAGCATAAGGGACTCTTGCGTGGCGTGTCTTTCTGAGGGCCGAAGGGAGAACAGTCAGGCGAAGGGAGAGCTTTCAGGCTGAGGAAGTAAAGCGTCCTGTGTTTTTCCACCTCTCTCTCCGTTCTCTCGCCCAAAAAGCCCCCATTTCCTGTGATAATTTCCCTTTGATAAAAGGAATAGGGTGACCCCTTCAGATGATTACACGTGTATGGTTGCATGGTGTTCGTACTTCTCGGTGTGGGGGCCCCTAGCCACCTGCAGGCTCCTTGGGCCATGAGTCGTAGCCCTTCGTGACAGGACATTAGACTGCGATGGCGTATCAGAGTGTATCTGAAGGTGGCATGTCGGAGATGTTTGTGAGAGGAGTGTCAGAGACTCCTTAATAGCTCTTGTTGTACAACCGGGGTCCCTTTGGTTGATGTCTCACTTTCGGGGTGAGGAGCCTTTTCTCAGAGCCGGGTCGGAACTTCGGCGTCTCCATCTTCAGGGCCTGCTCTCCCTTGGATGGTGATTGGTCCTTCTCCCCCGAAGCTGGTTAGCACGCCTTCCCGAAGGGGGCGCTGCGCTGGCTCCCGAAGTTAGAATTGGTGAGCTACCGAGGTCATGTGCCTCAGGTGTCTGGCTCTCTCTTCTCCGTGGTTGGTGGGTAAACAGGGCGATAGCACTTCGGCTATCACATGCCCCCCTTGGAAATTTAAAGTGAAGACTTCGGCAAGTAGCTTTTCCGATGCTCAATTGGTAGTTTTTGGCAGGACGACCTTGTGGACTCCCGGAGGCCCACGTAGTAGTATGTCCATTTTCGGTCGAACAGGGCGGCACAGAGCCTTTGAAACCTGGACCTTATGGATTTTCACTCGGAGTATGACGTTGGTCGGCAAGGCACTTCGCCACCTAGGTGATAAGCCTTGTTCGAACAGGTGTCGTCTGCCCGCCCTTCGGTGTTCTCGAGATTCCCAACTTGTTCACTTTTCCTGCCATAGGCTAGTGGATAGACGCGTCGTAAAACTAGGTGTGTCAATCTCGAGCTGTTGGGTTTCGGGAGCCAAACAGCGCAGCGGAATTTAACCGAAACCCTCCAGGATCCAAGTGAAATGGGGTAAACTGGGTGTTCGAAAATTTTCATACCTAATTTTCGGTTGAGATCTCTTACTCAACTGTAGAGTCGAATCACAAAACCTGAACAGTTGACGTGTTCAAGCTCTCTATGGTATCCACACGAGCCTCTCGGGATCACCACGCTTCCACCACGTCCCGGCAGATGCGTTTCTCTTGCGCTCGCAGTGCTAGCTTGCATCCTCCAAGGAATTGCAAGAGAAGAGTGCGACTGTCCTTTTGGGAGGCTAGGGCAAGGAGACCTGCGAATTTCTCACTTAAAAGTTGTATTTATAGTGAGACTCAACTTCCAGGCCTAATGGGTTTCAAAGCCCTAATCCAATTAGGATTTAATTTCGGGCTTAATAATGGCTCAACTCTTGGGCCCATTATTAATACAAAATTAAAGTGAAACCATAACCCAAATAATTAGCCCATGCACTCTAATGATCCAAATAGCTCTATGTGTGCGACCCAATAGGCTTTACTTGGCAATGATTGATGTTGGCAATGATCATAAATCACATTTATGATCATAAGCAATGAGCGGTGTCTAGCAACACATCATTGCTACCCAAGTGACAAGATTGTCGATGATTCGACTAAACCTTTATGATCATCACCGATATATGCCATTGTCCCTTTGTCCAAGATATCAAGACTAAGCACGAGACATGGAATGTGTCACTCTCATATAGCCCAATCTTTGGTTTCTTGATTACCGAGTAGACCAACTTAAACTGACGACATTGATATCATATATCAACTCATCCGAGCATGGCCATGCATTTTCTAAGTCTCACTCTATCAAGGGGCCCGAAGATATCACTCCCGTTACATAGGAGGGACAAATCCCATCTTGATCATACAAATCCCTCCTTATGATATGTGACATACCCAATGACCTCCTTCAAGTTCACTCAGTTACGAGCAACAAAGGAAAGTATCAAAGTATGTGACTCACATGTAGGGAACCTTGATGATCTTAGGTCGAAGGACTACATATACCCTGATCACTATGGGAATCACTTATGACAGTCATATAACGATCCATGTAGTGTTCTCATGGTGGGTTGGTCCAGTACATAAGTTCTCCAACTTGTACCCATATGTAGACTACATATCTCATATTAGTCTCCACATATGCTAGTTGTTATGTATTATTGCAACCCGCTCCACAATAATACTAGACCAGGGACTTTTAAGAATATCATTATTCTAGGGTTACAATTATGTTTGTTAAGTTACGCAAGAACAAAACAATAAACATAATTGCTGGATTAATGCCTTAATAAAATATCATGACTCAATGTGCAAAAATTCAATCATCTCATGATTGGATTTTGGGCACAACACTAACACGAGCAATGGGCCTTGGTTTTCCGGATGTCAGAAAACGCGTCCTAGTTTCTCGTGATGGGTGAAGGCTGGCAGTCATCAGCTGGGATGGGCATGCCTTTTCACGCGCGAAGGCTAATCATGGCGACGCTTCGCCTTCGCGCATCATTTATGACGCCCTTTTGGCTGCCCTTCCTCGATCTATAAAAGCTTGTGTTTCTTTGCTCTCACTTTTTCTTCCTTTTCTGCGATGGTCTTAGCGGCGAAGCGATTTCCGGCAACCTTTCACGACGGCGTCCTCCAACCCCGACTTCGGCAAGACCTTTGCTGGGTTCTGACTTCTAGCGTTCCTTTGGTGTTTGCTTTTCTTTTTGCTTTCCGAAATCATTTTTTCCCCTTTTCCGAAGTCATTTTTCGGTCAACCATGCCCATTCCCGAGAGCTGGCAACCCCTTTTGTCTCACCCTTGTTGCACCACTCCTAAAAAATTAGAAAAGTGGAGGACCAAATTTTTTCTTCCCTCGTGTGCTATTACAAGGTTACCTCACCTTGGCCAGTTTAGCTTTATGAATCAGGGTGACGAGGTTACCATTTTCCAAGCCCAACTGAAGGCCGGACTTCGGTTTCCTCCTATGAAGATGATTTGCGACTTTTGCCAGTTTCATGGCATAGCTGTGAATCAGCTTCCTCCCAACTCATTTTTCTATTTCAACGCCTTTCTCTGCATGTGTGGGATCTTCGGGGTAGAACCCCATTTCATCCTATTCATGCAGTATTATAAGCTCTATCCGGTTCTGAAGGGTGGCTTTTATTTCATGCTGCCTCGGGGATCTGGGAGCAAGAAATTTATGTTCACCTTCGCTACCAAGGATAACTGGCGAGGGTGGCAAAGGAAGTTCTTCTTCCTGAAGGTGGCGGAGGCCTGGTTGCACGTCCCGACTAAGTGGGCTTGGGGAAAACTGGAGGCGGATGTCATGGATCCCAGGAAGCTGCTAACTCCCGAGTTGGTGGCGAGGTTTGGGGACTTTGACAGACGAATCCGTGCTGTTGCCGACTGGGATGTCAAGGTCCCTTCACGCTCTCTCTACCCTTTCCCGATCATGTGGAAACTCATGACCGAGGATGTCGTTCGGGAGCTGGGGATTGTTACGGAGCATAAGACGGATCTTGGCATGCCAACTCCTGCTACCGAAGGGAAGAACTCTTCGCTGGTGAAGCTCCTTCGGAGCTCACTCACTTACGAAGCCTTTTCCGAAAGTAAGTTTCTTTTAAAGTTTTTTCAGCATAAGTGCCTATGGACTTACACTGATTTCTTCCCTCTTTTTCAGAGATTGGCAAGGAGTCTACCACCCATTACAGGTCTCTCTTCCTTGGTAAGGCCAAGAAGGGAGAACAAAAGAAGAGGCGCAAGGCTTCTGGGAGCAGAGCATCTTCGGCTAAGAAGGCCAAGAAGGACACCCCTCTTCCCCCTCCGGAGGACGTTTTGGAAGCCGGTGATGTTATTACTACTTCCACTAAGGCTGGCAATGTCATTGCAACTTCCACCAAGGTTGTAACTTTCACCGAGCCTGAAACTGCTGCTGAAGTCCCTACCGGGGTGATTGCTATTCCTGCTCCTCTGAGTCCTGCCACGTCGGCAGATCTTGTGGGCTCTTTGGCGGATCTTTCTGCTGAAGATTTAGAAAGAAGCCAAAGGGCCAAGGGCAAACATATTCCTGCCGACGTGGAGCAGGTCGGTGACTCTGATGATGATTGTGCCGAGGTCGTGCCAGGTTTGTCTCTTTTTCCCTGTAATCAAACTTACATTTTTTGATAATCATTGAATTTTTACCTGATAAGATGCATGTTTCTTTTTGCAGAGGATCCGGCGCCCCTGGCTTGGAAGATTGAGCATGCCCGAAAGAGGGATCTTCAGGATTCTCGTGTCCCGAAGGACAAAGTCCCAAGGGAGCCGTTCTGGTCTTTCACGGAGGACATGAATCTGTTCTCCGAGGACTGCCGGGAGATGGCTCCCCAAATGGCGAGGGGCGTGCTTACTCAAGCATCCTTCAAGGCAGTCGCCGAGGAGTGTGCCTCCAAGGATGCCCTTGCTGCAAAAGTTTCCCAGCATGCTGCTCAGGTAACTCTTCAGGCTCTTCGCTTTTCCTTCCCCTTTTTTGGCCTAAGTGTTTTTGGCTTTCCTTGTGCAAATTTCGCTAAGTACCTTCTCTTTTTTTGCAGCTTCTGGGGTATAGTGGTACCTCCGAGCTTGGGCAGCAAAGTAGTCTTCGGCCCGAGCTTGGGCTGAAGACAAATTGGAGAAGGCCAAAGTCTTTTGTGCGAACTCGTTACTGACGAACACCAAGTTAAGCCAAATATGCAAGGAGAAGATTGCCAATCTTCGGGAGGAATTCTTGAAGGGCCAAGAAGAGCTCTTGAAGGATTTTTCTGAGAAGATGTCCGACCTTGGTGGCAAACTAGTCAGCCTCACTTCGGCCAACGAGACCCTTCAAAAGGAAAAACAAGGGGAGTATGCCTTCTTGGCGAAGGCGATGGCTGAGAATGCTGAACTCCAGGCCAAGGTCGACTGGCTGAAGGAGAGTTCGAAGAAGAAGAAGAAAACTGAGGAGCTGGAGAAGGAGATTTCTGACCTTCAGTAGGAGGTTTCGGATCTTCAACATGAGGCAGACGAGTTGGACATTGAAAGAGGCAAAGCCGTCCAGACGTCCAAGGTTGCTTTTCAGGACGGCTTCTGCCTAGCTCGTCATTAGTTTCTAAAGAAGTATCCGGACCTCAATCCTTCCTTTCTGGCTGCCCCGGATATTCCCGGGGGACCTCGGTGGATGCGGTCAAGAGTCGAGTTCCTTAACCTGCCATTTCCTACTCCTGCACTGAAGGCTACGGCGAAAGACTCGGGAGCCAAAGCTTCCCACAACGCTGGGGTCCCTTAGATAATCTAGGACCTTCTTCCTTTTCTTTGTACTCTTCTTCTTGTAATCTTCTCCTTGTATCAAGACCTTCTTCAATGAATTTTCCTTCATTATTTTGGCCAAGTCTTTTTGAGCAATTTTTGTTTCCCACTTGTCCCGACCACTTTCGATCAAAGGACTTCGGTACTTTCTTTGCTCCTTTTCATCGACCATTCTTTGGGAGGTCTTTGGCATTCGGTGAAGTTCCCTTAGGCAAACTTTAGCCTGCCCTTTGCTGGCCATGTTCAGTAGACTTGCCTTCTTTTGGGCATATATAACCCAACTAACCTCGGAAAGAACAGGAGACTTTCGGGAGTCCACGCCTCAGCTTTGTCCGTCAAACATTCTCGGACAGGGGAAAAATTTCTGAACTTAGATAAATTTCTAGCTTTCACCATTTCTTGTCTAAAAAATTCTAAGTGTAGAATTTCTTTAACATGCCCGAGTACCTTGTACTTTTTCAGTTTTTCTCCCTTCGGTGTTGCCGAGCTTGTGTGCTCCCACTCGGACCTTGTTTAGGACCCAATAAGGCCTTTTCCTATTTGGCTGAAGTACCCTATAGGACGGTTTTTGGGGTTCTAATTCAGCCTTTCGGGGGCGAGGTCTCTTTTTCCTTGTTCCTTTTGTGCTATCATGCAGATTTGCACTTATGGCCACCTTTTGCCGAAAAGGCCTCTTTCCGAGCTCGGCCGTTTCTCGGTATTTGACAACTAGGTCGAGCTTAGTTCTCAACCTGAGGTTACTTCCTCTTTTGTCAAACATCTGTATGCTGGCCGAACTTCTTCAAATGGATAATGGCTTTCTGTATTGGGGATAAGCGAGAAAAGTGTCTCCTCTTTGGCCCTGGAGGAGTTGTCTGATAACTCCTTGGTACAGTTAGGAAGTTCTCCTGGCCATCTTCCTTTTGCATTTCTCGCAGCCCCTATTTTATAGCTCTTTTGGCAACCTTCTGTTTGTCTGTTGCTCAGGGGCTGAGCTAATGCGCTGAAGTGCCTTTTTATTCCAAAGTTGGTGATGAACTCTTGGAATCCTCTGTCCATAGATTGGGAATCATTACTGGCCAGTGTCACCATCGGTACGCCAACTCAACATATTATGTTCTTTTAAACGAACTTTTTGTGCACCTTTTGCTGGCATGGTTGGTAGGAGTTCTGCCTTACCTCATTCAGTGAAGTAGTCCTCTGCTGTCACGCAGAACTTCACATCTCTGAGTGCTATTTGGAGTGGCTCAGTGCAATCTTTCCGAGGTTATCCACTCCGAAGGCAGTCTTCGGGTGCTGGCATGTCTCTGGCCGTTTTCACACCTCTTGGATGAATTTTCCTGCACCTTTTTTACCGATCTATATATTTTTATAACGAAGTTGCATACCTTTGCTTGCATAGTTTTTCCTTAGTCAAGAAATATCGTCCGAAATGTCTTTGCACTTTCTGCCTCTTCATGAGGATTTTCGGGACTCTTTGGCTGCGAGATTCCTCTTTGTAGGATCTTTCCACTTCCTGTGTGAGGTTACTATACCTAGTGTTGCCATGCTCAGATGGGCCAACACTTCTGGTAATCAAATTTGATCGTTCTGGTGGCATCCCTGCCTTCGGTCCCCCGAGGGGGTATCCCAGCGCCTTGATGTTCTATGCTTGGGTTCCACTGACAAGGAGTTTCCACTCTGGATCTACCTTCGCTCTGTCTCCCTTGTTGGCTTCAGCCTTCCTTATTTCTAGGATTTCAGTGATCTAGTCTGCCGGTACCTGGGCGCTTGCTGCCCTTCTAGGCTTACGCGCGATGTAGTACTCTTTGAGTTCGATGCACCATTTCGATAGTCCTTTCAGAATGCTCTACCCTTTTTTGCCAGGTCACGCAGAGGGGGATCAGTTCAGACAGTGATAATGTGTCCTTGGAAGTAGAGTCGGCGCCTCCTGCCCACACGTCAAGTCGTAGATCACCTTTCGGGGTAATGGGTGTTGACTTCGTTGCTGAGGAGATGGCGATTTTTTTCCTCGGGTCCAGGACTCTTTCGGCAGGGAGGTCTGGGTCATCCCAACCCCGCTTTTCCTGTAGGTTATACTCCGGGGGGTATGCTTCCCGCCGAGGACTCAAATCTTCGTTTCCCAAATTCTTGCGAATTGACACAGGATTCTCTTCCCATCGAGATACCGATGGGGGGCCTTCAGCCTAAATTTAGCTGCGGCCTTCTTTGGCTTAACTAATGCGTCATTTTGACCATGCTAGGGCATGGGAATTCGTGCAAGAAGCCTATGGTAATAGTCAGAGGGCGTTCACCCTCGGGTAGGGAATTCCTTCCTGCCATTATTCGGTTGCCCGTTGAATCTCTGGCACGGATGGAGACCTCAGAAGTCCCCTTTCCTCAGAACGCTGAGCTTCAACTACAGCAACCTAGGAGTGAGTTCCCACAGACGGCACCAAATGATGCCGTCTGGTGGTGCAGAACCAGCATCTCCACTGTGTGCAGCGGTGAAGGTAGCAAGGGGTCCTAGAGGCGAGGATTAGTCCAGAGGGAAGGCGTCCGGCGTGGATCACCTTAAGTGATGGCCGGCAGCTCCTTGGTCTCGTGAGCAGGTAATGAGGGGAGGCACCTCCGGTGTGGGAGAGAGCCCAGAATAGTGATTCTTCAGGGAGACCTGGCTGAAACACTTAGAAAACAAGGGTTAGGAGACCCCCGGGGTGGTTTTCTGGGGGGAACCACCGACGCCCAAGTCAGTGCTTTGAGAAGGAGAGATACTCAGTAATAAGTACAAGGGACTCTTGCCTGATGTGTCTTTCTGAGGGCCGAAAGGAGAGCACTCAGGCGAAGGGAGAGCTTTCAGGCGGAAGAAGTAAAGCGTCCTGTGTTTTTCCGCCTCTTTCTCCATTCTCTCGCCCAAAAAGCCCCCTTTCCTGTGATGATTTCCCTTTGATAAAAGAAAGAGGGTGACCCCTTCAGATGATTGCACGTGTATGGTTGGATGGTGCTTGTACTTCTCGGCGTGGGGGCCCCTAGCCACCTGCAGGCTCCTTGGGCCATGAGTCGTAGCCCTTCGTGACAGAACATAGACTACGATGGTGTCTCAGAGTGTATCTGAAGGTGGCGTGTCGGAGACGTATGTGAGCAGAGTGTCAGAGACTCCTTAACAGCTCTTGTCGTACAACCAGGGTCCCTTTGGTTGATGTCTCACATTCAGGGTGAGGAGCCTTTTCTCGGAGCCGGGCTGGAACTTCGGCATCTCCGTCTTCGGGGGCTGCTTTCCCTCGGAGGGTGATTGGTCCTTCTCCCCCGTAGCTGGTTAGGTCACCTTCCCGAAGGTGGCGCTGCTCTGGCTCCCGAAGTTGGAATTGGTGAGCTACCGAGGTCGTGTGCCTCAAGTGTCTAGCTCTCTCTTTTCCGTGGTTGGTGGGTAAACAGGGCGATAGCACTTCAGCTATCACCTGTGTTAGGATAGCTAGGTATAGAGACAATTAGGATAGAATAGACCCTTGCTCTCTGACCTCACCGAACAAGTCCATGGTAGATCTGGGAGCTCAACCATTTGATAAAAGTAGTCATCTCCACGTACATGTGCAAGAGAACTCTATTGAGCCTTTCTTATGCTCCCTATTATACTATTTCCTTACTTGGGTGGCAGAGAGTCCCTCCCCAAAAAATACTCTGGGACTCCCTTGCCCCCTTTTTGGTGTCCTTTAGGGCTATAGCTGATTAAAATGTCACTACTTGAAGGCCTTGATGTAAAACTCAAACAATTGAGAATCCCTAGGGCACTAAGCACTTTTTAAAAAGAGTTCTGACACATAGAAAATTTTAGTTGCAATGAATTTTATTTGCAACAATCGTCTGAATAAGATGCTAAAAACTCAACCAGACCAATAAAACAACAAAGCAATAGGGAGAAAGACTAACTCACCTGGAGAACTTAAATCAAGGCCTGATCAAGGCCTCTAGTTTAAAATGCCAAAAAACAGGCACAGAGTCAAAATGTAGGATTTTGGAAAGGTCGGCATTCAAAACAAGGCACATTGTGAGCCCAAAAAAAAATACTTAAATTATCTAATTAAAAGCACACAAATAGCTAGGGTGTGAAATTAATGAATGAACTAGGAAGAAATTGAAATCCAAAACATTCCAATCAGTAAAAAATGATAAGTACTAGCTAGCATAATAAAAAGGCTACAGTAAGAGCATCAAGAAGAAAATTTTCATTTATATCGACCAAAGGCCCAAGAGTCACAACAAAAAAGAGGGGGGAAAAAAATGAAATCCCCTTTTTCTCCCTTTCCAGCTCTGTGATCTCTCTTCTGCCTCCTAAAAGGCCTGCCTTAAGTCCTTTTTCCCTAGGAAGACTTCTTCAGCTTCTTTTCGAGGTCATCATGACTTACCTTGATTCAATCTCAGTCCAAGGATGATGGGCAAGCTTCTAGATGAGATCCTCCACCATAGCTTTTGCCTTCTTGGCGATGTGCTCATTCAGCTTGTCAAGTTCTTTCATTGCCATGTGCTTCAAGTGGCCAAACTTAAAGGCGATCTCCACAAAAGCACTCTTGGGCTCTACCAAGTTTTCCTCAGTTTGACTTTGGATACTTGTTTTCTTCATGATGAAATCACGATAATATCTAAAAATGACGAAGAACTGCAAATAGTAGGAAAATGAACGCTCAATGATAAGAAGGAATAAGGAGGAAAAAACTTAACCAAAAAGGAAAATTTTAATGCTTTGGAGGAATAATCAGTGAGTATAAAGGCGATCATCTTCTCATTGGGGAGCATCTTGGTGAGCTCCTGGAATGTCCATTGGTGGTGACTCCCTAATAAAGTTGGGGAATCATTTTCCCCAAGACAATACATTCGAACAAGGACACGTCTTCAGTGACATCCAAGATTAGTCATTTTGGTATAGCATCTTGGGGTAAACGAGCATTCTAAGCTTGGCAGTGCACTACATGCTTGGCTACCCATCCTGGCTCCAAAGTCTCACCTAAATGGTCATGCCAAGGTTCATTTATAAGGTTAATCCCTAACCAATCCTCTATTAACTAGTAAATATCAAAAAAAGCAAAAAAAATAAAGAAGTTAGGGCCAAACTTGGAACATTGGCGGAAGGAAGAACATGATCACTGTCAGTGACCTCCATGACTTCAAGAAGAACACCAGCTACCTCCTTGCCATTTTTCTTCTTCTTCTTTTCCTTCCTCAGACCCACTAAAGAAGGGTCAATAATGTCCTTCACTATGGCTCCCAAAAGCACAGTAGCAATCTGCGGGGCTTGGGGGGGGGCGGAGAATGAATGGGCATTTTCTTTTCCAACTCTTCCTAGACTTCATCAATGGCTTTCTCGCTCTCTAAGGCTAGCACTTCCTCAACCTCCTTAGCAAGCTCAATAGGTTCAATTTGAGCCTTCTTTGGCTCAAGCCCTTGGAACTCTTCTTCTTTGGCTTCCTTTTTAAAGTCTTCTTACCTTCTTCCTTCTCTTTTTGAACTTTAGCTAGAAAAGCCTTCTTACAGAAATTGATAGAAAAATCAACACCCATCCTTTCATAAAGATGGACATCAGTGTTAATACTTAGGAAAAGTAACAAAAAAAAAGAAAAAAAAAGCATACGAGAAATAAAAGATGAAAAGCTAAAGTCCCACCTAAGTAGCTAGATCAAAAAGAGTTTTTCTTTGCTGGAAGGAGTAGAAAGTAGGTCCTATTAGGTCAACTGAGCCACGTAAACCTCAAGCTCTTAAAGAACTTCTTCAGTAATCAAATCCCAGGAATGGAGAAGGCTCATCCAAAGTTTAGTTCCCACAATCAGCTACGGCTTTGATTTTGGTGTCAAACTCTTGAAAGAGTTCTTTCAACTTACCATCAAGAAGGATTGAAGGATCTTCATTGTCTATCTCTAAAAAGCCTAACCACCAGTTGCCTGATATCCCTAATGAATTTGGCATTGTCATAAAGAAGTACTCCTTCTACTAGTTGTGTGACCCATCTCACATGTCAAAGTAGAAATTGTACTTCTCGCTTCCTATTCCTTAAGGAAGCAAGAAGTATAAGGAACCCTTCAGTTGAACTTGAAGATTGTAATACTGCATGAAGATAAAGAAGTGGAGCTCAACCTTGAGCACCTTGCACATGCAGAAAAAGGTGTTGAAGAAGGTGTGGAAATTTGGCAGCAACTAGTTCACCCCTATTCCATGAAACTTACAAATATCCTTAATGACTGCATAAGGGAGGTATCGGAGCCTGACCTTCAGTTGTGTCTTGAATACAATTATCTCCCCCGGATATGCCTAGTAGCTCATCTAATTCCTACTCAGTAAGGGTGATCATTATTCGAGTCAAACAGAAAAAACCTAAAAACTAAAAATTTTTAGAAATTTGGTTTGGTTAATTTGTTTATTCGGTTGGATTTTGATGGAAACCAAAATATGTATTATTCAGTTTTTGTTCAGTTTCAAGTGAGGCTTCAATTAATTCGATAACTGAATTAACCAAATTGGGTTTCCTTCAAATTTTCATTTTCAATGGGCTGGATCACTAATTGGGCTGTAATGAATTATTTCTTACTAGGCCTATGTTGAAAACCAAAAACCAAAATTACTACAAATTCACACACACACACTGCCTAACCTCCAAACTAATCACCCCTTTCTACGCTACGCCTCACTATCCTGACCCTCCCTCTCTCAACTCCCTTACGCCTCACTTCAGTTGTGTGCCTCACTCTCGCGGTGGCCCCTGCGTACCATCTCAGATCAAGTCAGCGGTTTGGTCACTTCATCTCAGCCTCTCCAAACTTTTCAGCCTTCTCCAACTCTGACAAGTTTTGTCCCTCTTTATCAAAGCTCTTTCAAATAAATTACAATCAGCCACTCCCTACCAAGCTCAAATCGAAGCAAGTAACATTGGGTATGTTAGTTTTATTGATTATTTATTGTGTTAATATTATATTTAGTTAGATTAGATAGAGCAATTGATTAGGTTATGAATAGAGAGAAAAATTGTAAATTTTGTTGAATAAGTATTTTATACATTTTTTCAATTAAGTATTTTCCAAGAAAAAGTTGATAATTGAAGCATTTTTAAGCTGGCTGATTTTCGTTTGGGAATTGCCAAATTGGCCAAACAGAAAATATTGTCATCCTGATAATTGTTTTGTTAATTAAATAATTTAAGTTGGATTATTTTGTAGTTTTTATTGTAAAACAAAAGGCTTATTATGTTGATATGTGGATTACTAATTTAAGTAGAATTCTTTTAATTAGGAAGCTCATCTAGGCATTCAAAAAGGTATAAAGTCCAAGACTCAAAACGACTTCAACAAAGGGTTCAATTATAAGCTAATGCCTTCGAAATTTTTTGTTTTGTTATTGATTTGTATAATTTGATTAACTAATTTTTTTGGTATGTTGGGGCTTATATTGGATGAGATTGGCCAATGTAATGCAAGTTTTCTATGACTAATTTTTATTATTTACATGCTTCCAATGCAAATGATGGATGAAGATGTTGGTCCCATTAATTTGGATCATAGTGCAAATGACACAAATGATGATGCCTTGGAACATGATGGCCTTCAAAATTGTTACAACCCTCCTAGCAAAAAACCCAATTGAGGGAGGTGAATTAATTAAATTTATAGATTGGAACCTTGTTTCAAGTTCACATAGCAAGAATAAGGAAGTTTACCAAAGTTCACCAAGTTCCGAGGAGCTTTAGGCACTAAATGAAGTTCGGGGGCAAAATGGTATTTCTACATCCTAAATAGTCGGGCCAAGTCCTGAGCGTTAAAAATGAGGTTTTACAACCTAACTTTTAAATTTAACCCAAACTTAGTTAAAATAAACAAGAATTGACCAAGAATGACTAAGGTTACCAAAAGAAGGGGGTTTAAGTGTTCCATGCCTAATACTTTGGTGGCTTAGGTTTTAAACTTAGGTTATAAGATGCTAAAGTGGGGGATGGTTGCCATAGCCTGAGTTCTTCCTTCACACCATCATTTCTTCATCCATTTAAGCCCAAAATCAAGAGTTTTTAGTGAAAAGAGAAGCCACCATAAGTATATAGGGCATTGGAAGCTTATTTCAAGCATAAAATCATTCTTTTAGAGCTTGGAAGCATGTTTCCTCTCACCCCCTATTTTTGATACAAGGTAATCAATGTGTTCTTGATTGATTTCATGTTTATTAGTTGATTGGGAGCTTGGATTTTGGTTAGAAGTTAGTAACTTGTTGTTTTGTGCCCATATTTGTTTAGAACTTACGTTGGGCTTTGTGGAACTTGGTTGGTGCAAAAGAGTTGCATAATTCTTTCCTGTTACTTGAAGTTAAGGTAAGGGATTAAGTGTTTCAAGTTTGATTGATGCTATTTGAGTGTTGATGCTTGATGGAACCAAGTAGTTTCATAAATAGCATTGATTATGGGCAAGTCTGTTTATGGTGGACTAGGCTTGGAATTATCAATTGTGTGATGTTTTGATGCATCATAGGAAGTTTGTGATGGTGTATTTGCAGCCTACATAAGTTGTTTTATAGGTTTATGGTGAGTTTAGGCATTTATTGTATGCCTTAAACACATAGGAAACCTCAAAAGAAGCTTCGGATGGTATTTTTGAGGTTTAGGACATGGTCTTGGCACCTGGCACCTCAGTGGCCAAGGCTCTTTCCTCAGCCTATAGAACAGAGTGCTCCTCAAGCCTAGGCTCCAACCAGCACCTAAGCCTTAAGTGCTCTTGGCACCTAGGTCACAGAGACACTCTTCCTGGCACCTAGGCCCCATAGGCCTTTTTCAGCAAATTTTAACTTTCTCAAATGAGATCCGGGGGAGGGCAAGGATACTCCTAGGGGTACCTAATGGTTGTAATGGTACAATGACACTCCAGAACATAAAAAAAAACTCTCTCGTGATCTAAGGGCTTTCTCATAGTTTTGTAAATGGTAAATGTACTTCACGAGAAAACTAGTTATTTGGCCATAATAATACACCATTAGATGAGGTGGAAGGCTTAGCACCATTGAGACCTTAGTTATGCCTTTGGGTTCAAGGTCTTGACGAGGAAACCTTAGTACACCTAGTGATAAGGTGGAAGGTTTAGCACCATTAAGGCCTTAGTTGTATCTTTGGCTTTATGGTCTTGATCAGGCAACCTTAGTACACCTAATGGGTTCTTTAGGACCTAAGAACTTTTATTCCAACCATAGTGCCCCTGTACAACATAAGGGAGATTCAACTAGTGGAGAACTTCACTAGTTAGGCTAGTAAGCAATGCTTGCTAGTACACAAGGCTTTGCCTTGTAGTTCAAGGACTAGGTAGAGGATAAGTCCCAAGAGACTGAAACTTATGTGCATTAAGTTTAGCCTCACACTGTACGAGCTCATAGTAGATTAAATATAGTTACATATGTGTTGTCCTTGGTATTTTTTCTTGCAGGTGAAGACCTTTACTGAGAATTACAATTCTCACTTCCTAGTTTATGTTGTGCAAATTCTGATGGTGTTAGACCCAATACCCTATAAAGGTTGTCAAGGTAGTTTGCTTTTATAGGTGCTTAGCTTTGAGAATCTTTATGATTCTAGTTTTATTAGCTACTTGTTGGTAAAGAAACAGTACTAACTATAGTGTTTCTTGGCCACAGTGGCTACTTAAGCACATGGAGGACTTTTTTAGGCTCGCCACCAGGATTGCATCTAAGATGGGAGTTAGATGAAAAGATCTTAGTACGATAGCCTTTTGTATATTGTATGTACTAGTTGCATCTTATGTTTATGGAGAGAGCCCTAGACCTTAGGGTTGCTCTTGGGTGAAGGCATTAGTCTACTTTATGTATGAATGCTCCCACACAGTTGTTATGTGTAGTAAATTCATATCAATGTTGCTTTTGTTTGCTTTGGCTTTTTTAGCTTGTTTTCTATGAAAATACTTGGCCAAGTGAATATTCTTGTAATTTCCTTTAGCTTAATTCAAAGCACAAAGAGCATGCATCCTGCATATTCTAGGTTAATCAACTAGTATCATGAAGTTTTAATCTGCACACATATAGAACTAGCCAATTGCAACCACCAGGAGACTTGTTCTCACACGCTTCTTAGGCAAGGTGAAGGGTGGCCATGTCAAAAATCCTTCTTGCTTATCCACAGTAAAAGATAAGAAAGGGTCAAAAAGAGCTGCAAAATGGAAAAACAAAACAACTATAAAATGCAAATCCATGCAACCAATATCATGCCCCTTCTTTTCGTAGGCCTAAGACTATAAGAAAAAGGGAAGAGATTATTTAAGATTTCAAGAAAATAGTAGTGATGGCTAGAACTGTACAATTATTGGGCATTGAAGGCTAAATTACAAGAAACCATGAAGTTAAGAATAGAATTGCAAAAAATAAAGAAATTGTGGACCAATTATGAAACAAGGTATTAATTGCCAATGAAAATTTAGTTGAGGGCTGAATTGAACAATCAGAGAAGATTCTATGCAAGGTGGTATGATGAGTAAACTGTATAGTGGTGAAGAATCATGATGCAATTGAGTATAATTGGAAATAAGAGGGATTAAGAGGTGTTTAAACCTAATTAATACAAACAGCCAAGTGAAGCTTCAGGTGTACTTCATCACCGTTTAGCTATAATTTGCTCGCATACATTGACTAGAGAATTGATCTCAATATCCCTTGTGTGCTCGGCTATTTGGGTAATTATTTGTTTGCTTGATAAACTGCTTTAGGTGCACAAAGAATCCATAGAAATTGCTTGTCATGCTTCCTAGCTTGCTTCCGACTATAGAGAAGCTACAAACTAACAATTAAAGGTCAAAACTAGATGGAACTGTAGAATTAACAGCAACTAAATTTCAGCCAAAAGAGGAGAAGCTTCCAAGTCAAATTTATAGTGTTTTGGTTGAGAATTCCTTGTTCTTGCTGGCTGTAGGTGTTCGGATGTGGCTACGAGCTGTGAAGCAAAGTTGTTTCTTAATTTTCAAGGTGGCAACTTACACAGGCTGGTGAACTAAAGCAGGTTTAGTTAACAGGTTAATAGGCAAGGGACAATCCTATAAATTCAAAAATCTAATTCTATTTATGGCTTTTATTGCTGGAATTCTAAGGCTATTGTACTAGAAACGTAACGGACAACCAAGGCTGTTAGCACTCTAAATACTCAAATACAATGACCATATTTAATGTGTCAAGTTTCAAGAGCTGTGCATGTTTTGTAGGCCAAGCAGAACTATGCTCACTATGTTACCCAAGTGGCCCCCCTGGTCTATATACAAATATATGTATATTGGTCCAACCATCACACACATATTCACATACAATTTTATCTTAAAGTAATGATGATAGTCAAATTCCTTATTCCTGGCCAATATGCAATTTGAGTAAAATCCCCAAATGCATCTACAATCATATGGACACTTGATGCTATTGTTGCCCATTTTATGTGTCCAAACCTTCACACCATGGCCAACTCAAATTCTACCCATGTCCTCCTATGCCCTGGAGGTTTTAAACCTTTTAATATTATTAAAAAATCATGGGTAGAAAGGTTTGAGGCATCAAATCCATCTAGGTTTAGAATTATGAATTTTACACTTAATCAGGTAGAAATAACCATATGAACAGTACATAGAAAAATCAGCCAATTTTGACAAACCATAACTCTAGCTGTAGGGTACTAAATCTAGTGATTCAAAGACCAAAGTATTCATCCTGAATTTTTCTAAGTGTGGTCAACTTTTCATCACCAAAATCAATAAGTACAAAAAGTTATGGCTATTGGAGTATAGGGTACCAAATTTTAGCCATTATTAACCACTATGCCCATACAAAATTTTCTAATATTCATAGACTTCATTTCCAGGTACAAAAGCCACTTGATAGTGCCCATGCATGTCTTAGACACATAGAAAAAATATTTTCCTGAATTTAGAACCCTTCTAATCATCATTCATAAAACTACTATCAAACCAACCCATAAATACCATATGGACAGCATTGTGCATACACTTCAAACTACAATTCATTGTTCCATATAAGATTCACACTTTGTACATAAAACCTACCCACATGATTTACATGAATTTATGCACTACATACATGCCATAACTTGGTTAATACATACACTAAGTGTTATGGCCCTTCTAGTGGAAAGCATGTTTGAGGAAGGTAAAGTGTTCTAAATTAAGTGTAGATCCTTAATTCAAGTTTACATAGCAAGAATAGAGAAGTTTAGCAAAGTTTACTAAGTTTCGAGAAACATAAGACATTAAACGAAGTTCAGGGGCAAAATGGTAATTTTGCATCCTGAATAGCCAGGATGAGTCTCGAGTGTTTTAAAATGAATTTTTATAGCTTAACTTTCAACCTTAACTCAAACTTGAAGAATAAACAAGAATTTAATCAAGAATGACTAAGTTACAAAGATGGGGGACTTAATTGCATTAAGCTTGATACCTGGTGACTTTGATGCTAAGTAAGGGTTTAAGAAGCGAAAGAGAATGGGGGAACTACCATAACCACATTTTTATCCTTCCCTCACTCATTTCTCTCTCAAATTAAGCTTGGAATCAAGCATCCTGTCAAGAGGTGCAACCTAAAGTGTACAAGCTAAAAGAAGCTAATTTCAAGCTTTAAACCATGATTTTGAAGCTTGGAATGGTGTTTTTCCATATCCCCTATTTTTGAGCGAGGTAATCAATGTGTTCTTGATTGAATTCATGTTATTTGCTTGGTTTGGAGCTTGGGGTTTGGTTAGAGAGTGAAGTTTTGGTGATTTGTGCCTTTGTTTTTTTATTGGGACTTGTGTAGAACTTTGGTGAGCTTGGTTGATTGGAAAGGAGTTTGACTCCTGCTTGTTACTTCGAGTTGAGGTAAGGGAGTTATGTTTTCAAGTTCCATTAATGCTATTAGCTTGAGTTTGCTTGAAGAATTTGAGTGGTTCTAGCTATAGCATTAGTTAAAGATTTTGGTTGAATTGTGGTGGACTATGAAATTTGAGAGGATTTGGATGATGTTATAGAGCATCATAGATTGGCTTGTGATTGTTGGTTATGTTCTATGCAATGTGGTCAATGTGTGTGTAAAATTTGGAGGCTTTCCAAGCATGTTTACTATTTTTGCTAAGTGTCCAAAGTTCATAGCAGCAAAATGCGCCAAATTCTGTAGAAATGCAGATTGGCAACGCATCGCCAATTATAGGTTAAGGCCCGCGAAGCGTCGCCAATCTAGAAAGACTTCACAGAATGTTACCAACTGTGGTGACGCGTTGCCACAGACAAAATGGCCGAATTTTTCACATTTTGGTAGGATGACCCAGGTGAGACCTAAAGGGGTTCTTAGAGTACCTTGGGGTTTAAGGATTCCAAGGAAACTCCGAGACTTCCAAAAGTCCCACAAGATGTAAGAGTTACCTTGAGTTTTATGCGGTTTTAGGGTTGGTTGTGCAACAAGCAAGGAAACTAGGTTGCAAATGAGCATAACTAAGTACCACTAGCTCAGGTGAAAGGTTTAGAACCCTTGTCGACCTAGCCGTGCCGTAGCCACGAGGTTGCAAGGTGAAACCTTGTTCATCTAGTCTACAAGGAGGTCTTATGGCCTAGTCTACAAAGTTCTACCATAATTCCCCTATACAACATAAATGGGAGAAGTTCAACTGGTGATTTATCACTAGTTAGGCTGGCAAGCTTTGCTTGCTAAAGGACAAGGCAATGGCTTTTAGTTCAAGGACAAGGTTGAGGAGAGGTCTCAAGGGACCTAGTGTATATGCATATAACTCATACCCTCAGGCTATGTGAGCTCGCAGCAGGTTAGATATGTTATCTTATGTGGTGTCCTTAGTAATTTTCTTGCAGGTACACAGAAGACCCCATACTGAGAATGTTGAGTTTTCACTCCCTAGTTATGTTGTGCATATACTGAAGTTGCTAGGCCGGGTAACCGCTGAAGGTTATCGTGGTAGTAGCTTTTGTATAGGTATTGTACTCGTGAGAATCTTGGTGATTCTAGTATACCTAGTTGGCTTCTTGGTCAAGTAACAGTACTAACTAGTGTCTTCCTTTAGCTACAGAGCCTAGTACCACTTGGGCAAAGACTTTTGAGACTCACCACTGGGATTAGCATCCACAGTGGGAGTTAGATCAAGAAGATATCAGTAAAGGCTTGTATTTATACAGTACTTTTAGTTGCCTCCATAGTCTATGTTATGAAGAGTCCTAGACTCTAGGGTTGCTCTTAGGTGAGGGCATTAGCCTACTTTATGTATGAATATTCTCGCAAGTTGTTATGTGTAGTAAACTCACACAAATGTTGATTTTGTATGCTTTGGCTATTTGTAGTCATTTTCTATAGGAATTAATTGGCCAAGTTAATGTTTTATGGTTTTAATAAACCAAGTCAAAGCATGAAGAGCATGCATATTGCATATTCTAGGATAATCAACCAATATCATGGGATTTAATCCACGCATATATACAACTAGCCAATTGTAACCACCATGAAACCAGCTCTCACAGGGCTTCCTGGGTAGGTGCCAAGGATGGCCGTGTCACTAAGCTTCTTGAAGAACTTGAAAAGCACCAAGCACTCCAGAAACTTGAAGGGACCAATTGTTCAATAAGGCAGAAAGTACCATTACTAAAAACAGCTAATATGCTCCAAAAATCATGAAACATTCAAGTTCAAAAATAAACATATTCAATTTAATGTACCAAATATTTCACATATAAATTCAAACAATAGCTATTAGTTTGAATGATTTTTTCAGGTGTTTCTAAAAATGGACAAAAGGGGGTAAGTCTTATTAAAGAAACTTAGTAATAGCTTATGATTAGAAACTTGAATTCCCAGCTACATACCTGAAATCCAAAAACATAAAAACAAAAAAACATAGAACATATAAAAAAATATAACCATCCAAATTCACAAACAAATAGAACACAATCAAAGGCAATGCTGGCAGCAACACATCATTAGGGTTAGTTCACAAACAATCAAAGAAACATTATGTAATCACTATGGCAGCCCTCCTCAAGCTAATGTTTGGTCTTAAGAGATTAATTGGTCTTATTTAGTACTAAATTGGGCTATAGAAACCCCTGTAAACACTTCCATCTTTGAGCATGAAAAACAGTAAGGCCAAAACCTTGTTCTTGCTTTCCCCCTTAACCCAACATGGTTTCTTGAGCTTTTTGCTCTCTTCGAAGAATGGTCATAGCTCCATGGATGCTTGACCATCTTCTTAAGATAGTAAACAACCATGAAACATGAAGATAAAACCCTTACCTAGGCTGTGAAGGTTGAAATTTCCAAGCGAAACTCAATACCCAAAAACTAGGGTTTTTCTCTCTCTTGTTAATCCAATTAGATTTCTTTGTAATTGCTCGAGAGCTTGAGCTATGGTGGCTATGGAAACTTATGAAGGAGATAAGGAAGGAACTCTAGCTGGTATGGGATGAAAATGACCAAGGAAAGGTAAACAAATCAAGATATTTCCTTGACTTGATTAGTTTAACCTTAACCTCCACTTAGGTAATTATAAGTATGTTTTAAGCAAAGACTTTTTGGCTAATATTTAGCCAACATTTTTTAATATATGAACCGGCCATGGAAGGTTGGGAAAATGATAAAAATGATCCTTTTTGACCTTTCCAAAGTTCATCGCATGCTTTAGTTATTTTATCGACACTTATACACCAAGTTGTTCTAGGTTGCTAAACAATTAGGCTTTGCTTCCATTATGCAATTTAAGTCTTACAAATGTTTCCATACCATTCACATCATTCCAAAATATCTCTTTTAACGTTGTACAATTGAGTACCCATGTCTTTAAATCTCATAATAAAGTCCATAGGTTAACAGTTACTTGTAAAACAGGCAATCCATTAGGGTTTCCTTGAGGGCCAAGTAACCATTGCGTGAATCTTTTAAGGAGGTGTAGTTTATACACTTTACCCCTCATATTTCATTCTCGATGGCAAAAATTATGCTATATAATGGTTTATAATGATTATGCTTTTATATAATTTTCCCATTTTCTGAGGCTGTAACAAAGGGTAAAAGTGAGCAGGCCCTATGGCTATACGTACGTATTGGTTGCTATGTTTAATTATTACTGGTTATGTTGTTTCATTTTTTTATGATTTCTAAATACTTGGTTACTGTGTTCTATTACTAGTACCGGGCTATGTGGCTGTAGTCTCGATTCACTACAGGAATCAAGATGATAAGCAAGCAATCTGAGAGACTAGTACTATTACCCACTCCGGAGTAGTCCATTTATGGTGCCAAAATAGTGCATTTAGACTCCTAGAATTGATAATGTTTTGTAGGCCATCAGAACACTACCTTTAGTGTGCATACCCAAGTGGCCCTCTTGGGCACTATGTAAACACATGCATATTGGTCCAACCATAACACACATATTTTCATTTATGCACACTATGGAAGCTAAGAGGGAAAACACTAGCACAATTCATAGTTTTGGCTTCCACACATTAGGCAATCTTGTTAAGTTCTAGTGACCAGCCACTGCACCTGTAACTTCCACTAATAAACTGTATCATTATATCCAAGTATCCCCCTATTTTATTTGCTCCATTATCAAATAGATACTTATAGAAAACCAATGAATTTTTTTTTACATCAATAGCCCACCTATGGACCAAGTTATGGATTTTTTAAGTTGGTTACAAAATTCTGACCAAATGAACAGTAACTCAGCCAAATTTGCAACGTCATATCTTTGGCTACAGGGCTCTAAATCATGAAATTCAAAATCCCAGTTAACCCTATAGATGTGTTATAGGTATGGTCAATATTTCATACCAAGTTTCATTCTACATAGGGAGATATTAAACTTTAAGTCCAGAGTCAAAATTCTGGTCACTTTATGACCATTTTGCCCATACAAAATTTCATAAGTGTGCAAACACTTTATTCACAAGGGGAAAACCTTCCAAGGCTATCCCATATATGTCCATTACACATATGAATTACATTCTCTTGCATCTAGCAACCTTATGTGGCTAAAACAGAATTTACAAGTAAGCAGCCTATCATTCACACTTAGGCAGCTTTGCACAATATCACTTTCGTAGCCAAAAAATTACTCAAATGTTCACATACTTGTCTCATCTTACATACAATACATGTACATGCATAAATGCACTACAATATGGTCTTAACTTAGCTAAATACGCACCCTAGGTTACAGGAGGTCCTGAGACACAATGGACTCCAAAAACAGGATGCTGGCAGCTGCTGCACAACACAATAAGTACCACAATTAAAAATACCAAATGTGCTCCTAAAATCACCAAAATTTCCAAATCATAACTAGACATATGGAAGTTCATGTACCTGGAATTTCAGATCAAAAATCAAACCAAAATGGTTATTTTGAATGAGATCTTTCTGCTAGACCTGAAATGACAGAATTGAGGGGAGTAAGTTTCATTGAGAAACTTAGTAAGGGTAGCACTTGGATTCAATAGGCAATGTAACCATCATTAAAACCTGAATCCAAATACACTAAAACAAAAAAACCACAATGCATATATACAAGATATAGCAACCAAATGCAGCAGCCAAACACAAACAACAAACACATGAAATGTGGCAGCAACATATACCATAGGTTAGTCCATAAAACACATAATAAACATAACCAAATCACTATGGAAGCCCTCCTCAAGCTAATTCCTGGTCTTAGGAGGATTTTAACACTAGTTAGTACTAACTTTGGGCTCTAGAAACCCTCATTTTACTGCCATCTTTGTGCACTTCGCACTAGGTCACAAAACCTTCAATAAGTGCACTCTCCTCACTAAGCTTGGTTCATCAAGCTCATGGCTCTCTTACAAGCTTAGCCCTAGCTCCATGGTTGATTGAAAATATAGAAAACAGCCCATGAGAACAAGAGAACCCTTACCAAAGTGCGTAGGCTGAAAATCAAGCTTGATCCTTGAAGTATCCAAGAAATAGCTCTAGTTTGCTTCCAATTGCTTCCTTTTGCCTTCAATTTCAATCAATTGTAAGTTTAAAGGTGTGGTGGCTATGGAGGAAGTATGGCTGTGTTCTTGGGCTGGGGGAGGACGAGAATGAGAGAGGGATAAGTGATTTGGCCACTTAAATGGCCTTAAATGAGCTTAAGGGCACAAAACACACTTAACAAGCTTAACCTTGCTTTATGTCATTTTCTTTCTCACTAATTACGGTTTCTTTGTCTTAAACTCATTGGTACACATGTCCCCAACATTTTTTACTAATTATTAACTCTTGGCTACCTCCCCCATGGTGGGATAACCCCACAATTCCACCCTTAGACTTAAGTCAAAAGCTTGAACACCTTAAGGTTTACACTAGGACATTTAGTTCCTTATTGCCTTTAGTGTTTCCTTTGTCCAAACTTGTCTTCCATTAGTAATTTGGTCCTCCAATAGCACTTTCATACCATTTATATCCTTCCCATAATTCTCCAAGTCTCTTTCTTGAGAGTTTTTCAATTGAGTAACCGAATTTCCAAAACCTTACAAAAAAAGTCCATAGGTTGCTTGAAAAACAAGCAATCCTTTAGGCTTTTCTTGGGGGCCAAGTTACCAACTTAGAACACTTTTAAGGTGGTTTTGATCATGCCTTTTACCCCCCCACACTTCAATCACTATGGTAAGAATTACACAATATAATGGTTTTTAGCCATTATGACACACTTGTAATTCTCCCATTTTGTGAGGTGGTAAAAAGTACTATCTAAAGAGTGCATGTGACCATATGTGTTTAAGTCTCTCTCTGCCTATATGAGCTGAGATCTATGCCAAGTACAGTACTGCTTAGATAGAAAAGGGATGGCTTGCTGGGCTCTTAAGAAACTAAGGATCCCTTGTTTGATTTCTAAGGAATTAAGAATCAGGTCTAAAGAGGCTATATGGTTTACTTTTATTTCTTGCATTCATGCATTCATACCATGCATTCTATTCGAGTTGTACTTGTGCATAGATGGTTTGTTGTGGATGGGTGTTGCTAACTATCGTTATCCTGAATATATTTTTTTATTTCTAATATTGTACAATTCTTTTATTTTCCTTGGATGCAGGAGTTAAACTTCGGCTATGGCATAAGATTAAGCATTCATTTTATGAATGTTATGTTGAATTGAGTAATATATTTTTGTACCTATTTGTATTGCTTTGAATATTCTGATGTAGGAACAAGAGCTTAAAAGTTGAGGCAATGTTGCTGTTAAATTGATTGTAGATTTTTCCAGTTATTACTGTCTCTTACTGAGCTTAATTAGAAACTCACCCCTCTTCTGGTTACCATTTTGTAGATAAAGGGATTGCTGCTGTGGTCATACTAAGTTGGAGCTAAAGAAGTTTATCTCTCACTCGAATGATGAATTGAAGACTAAGTCCTGGATTATGGACTTCTGAGTCCAAGGTCCATAGGATGATCATGTAGCACATTATGTGCATAGATTGAAATGATGGTTTGTCATGTAATGTACCTAACATTTGTTCTATGTATCAAAATTGTATATTGGCTGTAAGGCTGTTATTTTGTACCCAATTGTTTGAACATTACCTTGGGTACTAAAGATGTTTTCTATGTAAATTTTCAGAAATTCATCTTGTGTTTCTTGTTTAATTAAAATTTTCAATTAAGTCATGTCCTTAACTGCCAAGTTGTTTTTCTTTCACTATTTAACTCAGAGTTTTGATGAAGTTTATGTAAACTTTTAGGCTTATGCCAGTCTAGGACATGACAGCCAAGATCAGATGTATGGAACCATTTTACTAAATTTCAAGATGCGTAAGGTTACAAGTGTCGATGCAACTACTGTGGCAAAGAATATACAGCGGATCCAAAGAGTAATGGGGCAAGTTTAGCTCTTGCTCATAGTCAATCATGCAAGCTCATTTGTATTCTGGGAATAATGAAGGGGAAGGGGTGCTTGGTTGTTGGAAGTTTGATGAGGAAGCTATTACAAAAGTTGTTAGCTTCATGATTATTGTGGATGACCTTCCACTTAAATTTGTAAAAAATGAAGGTTTTAGGCATATGATGTCTACTGCATGCTCTAGGTTCTGCATTCCACCTCATCATACGATTGCTATAGATTGTTTTGATCTTTACAATGATGAAAAAACTAAGTTGAAGAATTATTACAAATCTAGTTGCCAAAAGGTTTCCTTACTACTGGTAGTTGCAATTCTATCTAGAGGGTCAATTACATGTGTCTTACAACTCATTAGATAGATGACAACTGAAAGCTACAAAAAAAGATCTTGAATTTTTGTCCAATTACTACTCATAAAGGTGAAGTAATTGGTATGCGTTACCCACTCCAGAGTAGTCCAGTTATGGTGCCAAAACTGTGCATTTAAACTCCCAGGATTGGTGTGTCCTATAGGTCACAAAACAACACCCCTAGTGTACATACTCAAGTGACCCTCTTGAGCACTATGTAAATACATGCATATTGGTCTAACCATAACATACATATTTACATTTATGCACACTATGACAGCTAACAAGAAAAACACTAGCACAAGTTTTAGTTTTTGCTTCCACACATAAGGTAATCGTTTTAAGTTCTAGTGACCAGCCACTACACCTGTAACTTCCACTAATAAAATGTATCATTCTAGCCATGTACCCCCTGTTTTGTTTGCTACATTATCAAGTAGAGACTTAGGGAAAACAAGGAACTTTTTTTTACATCAATAGCCCACCTATGGACCAAGTTATGGATTTTTTAATTTGGTTACAAAATTCTGACCAAATGAACAGTAACTTAGCCAACTTTGCAACATCATATCTTTGGATACAAGGCTCCAAACTCAGAAATTCCAAATCCCAGTTCAACCTCCAGATGTTCTCTAGTGTGGCCAAAGTTTCATACCAAGATTCATTTTACACGGGGATTTCTAGAACTTTAAGTATGGAGTCAAAATTCTGGTCACTTTATGAACATTTTGCCCATACAAAATTTCATAAGTTTGCAAACACTTCATTCACAAGTGGAAAGCCCCCCAAGCCTACCCCATATATGTCCATTACATGAAGGAAATAAATTTCCATGAATTTAACAACCATATGTGGCTAAAACAGAATTTACAAGTAAGCAGCCCATCATTCACACTTAGGCAGTTTTACACCACATCACTTACATAGCCAAAACATTACCCAAATGTTCACCTACTTGTCTCATTTTACATACACTACATGCAAATGCATACATGCACTACAAAATGGTCTTAACTCAGCTAAATACGCACTCTAGGTTACAAGAGTGCCTGACACACAATGGACTCCAGGACAGGATGCTGGACAGCTGCTACATAACACAATAAGTACCACCATTATAAATACCAAAATGTTCTCCTAAAATAAAATAACTTTCCAGATCATAACTAGACATATGGAAGTTCATGTACGAGAAATATCAAATCAAAACTCAAACCACAAATGTCAGTTTGAATGAGATCTTTCTGCTGGACCTGAAATGGCAGAATTGAAGGGAGTAAGTTTCATTGTGAAACTTAGAAAAGGTAACATTTGGATTCTATAGACAATGTGACCATCATCAAAACCTACATCAAAAGACACTAAAACACAAAACCACAATGCATATATACAAGATATAGCAACCAAATGTAGCAGCCATTCGTAACCATCAAACACATGAAATGCAGCAGCAGCAATAACCATAGATTGGTCCAAAAAACACATAATAAACATAACCAAATCACTATGGCAACCCTCCTTAAGCTAATGCTTGGTCTTATGAGCATTTTAAAACTAGTTAGTACTAAATTTGGGCTCTAGAAACCCTCATTTCACTACCATCTTTCTGTATTTCACACTAGGTCATAAATCCTTCAATAAGTGCACTCCCCTCACTAAGCTTGGTTCATCAAGCTCATGGCTCTCTTCCAAGCTTAGCCCTAGCTCCACGGTTGCTTCAAAATACAGAAAACAACCCATGAGAGCAAGAGAACCCTTATCAAAGTGGCTAGGCCAAATTTGAAGCTTGATCCTTAAAGTATCCAAATAATAGCTCTAGTTTGCTTCCAATTGCTTTCTTTTGCCTTCAATTTCAATCAATTGCAAGTTTGAAGGTATGGTGGCTATGGACGAAGTGTGGCTACCTTATTGGGATAGAGGAGACCAAAAATGGTAGAGAAATAAGTGAATTGGTCACTTAAATGGCCTTAAATGAGCTTAAGGCCACAAAACACACTTAAACAAGCTTAACCTTACTTTATGTCATTTTCCTTCTCACTAATTATGGTTTCTTTGTCTTAAACTCATTGGTACACATGTGCCCAACATTTTTGACTCATTTACCAAGCCTTGGATGCCTCCCCCATGATGGGACCAACCCCACAATTCCACCCATTGACTTAAGTCAAAAGCTTGAACACCTTAAGGTTTACACTAAGACATTTAGGTTCTTAATGCCTTTAGTGTTTCCTTTGTCTAAACTTGTCTTCCATGAGAAATTTGGTCCTCCAATAGCACTTTCATAACATTCATATCCTTCCCATAACTCTCCAAATCTCTTTTGTTGCAATTGAGTACTCGAATTTCCGAAATCTTACAAAAAAGTCCATAGGGTGCTTGACAAACAAGCAATCCTTAAGGCTTTTCTTGGGGGCCAACTTACCAACTTGGAATAATTTTAAGGAGGTGTTCATTATACCTTTTACCCCTCACACTTCAATCACTATGAAGAGAATTACACAATATAATGGCCTTTTGACTATTATGCCACACTTGTAATTCTCCCATTTTTGTGTAGTGATAACAGTATGGCTATTCAGAATTGCTTGCGTGAATGGGAAATTGATAGAGTGTCTGCCATCACCGTTGATAATGCTAGCTCTAATGATGTGGCTATTGAATATTTGAGAAAAACAATTGTTTGTTCGGGAACTAGAATTGTCAATTATAAATACATTCACATGAGATCCATAGCACACATTGTGAATTTGGTTGTTCATGATGGACTGAAGGAATTTCATATATCCATTGCTCATGTGAGGGATGTTGTTAGGTATGTTAAGCAATCACTTGCTAGGTTGACCAATTTCAAAAATCGTGCTCAATTTAAAAGAATTGTAAGTAAAGCTTTACTATGTCTTTATGTGAACACAAGATGGAACTCAACTTTTATGATGTTGGATTGGGTAAAAAATTTTGAAAGAGCCTTTGCTAGAAATCGTCTGTATGATCTGAATTACATTATTGAACTTGTTGAGAATAATGGGGTTCCTGGAAAAGAGCATTGGAAGAATGTTAGCTCTCTAGTGAGTTTCCTTGAACACTTTTATCAGCTCACCTGTAGGATATCAGGTCCTCTCTACGTGACTACCCATAAACTCTTTCACGAAATTAGTGAGATTGATGGCTTACTCCAACAATGGCAATGTAGTGAAGATGTTCAATTTGCTTCCATCGACAAGAGATTGGGGGAGAACTATGAAAAATAATTGGGAAATTTTGACAAGATGAACATGTTGATTTACGCTACTGTTATTCTTGATTCTCAACACAAATTGGCTTTTCTTGAATTTAAATTGGAATATATATATGCTAAAAAAAAGATGTAGGGGCTAACAAGAAAATCATGTTAGTGTTGTACCCAAAAGCCAATCATGAGATGATTGTAATTTTGCACATTGAGTCATGATATTTTATTAAGGCATTAATCCAGCAATTATGTTTGTTGTTTTGTTTCTGCGTAACTTAACAAACATAATTGTAACCCTAGAATAATGATATTCTTAAACGTCCCTGGTCTAGTATTATTGTGGAGTGGATTGCAATAATACATAACGACTAGCATATGTGGAGACTAATATGAGATATGTAGTCTACATATGGGTACAAGTTGGAGAACTTGTGTACTGGACCGACCCACCATGAGAACACTGCATGGATCGTTATATGAGTGTCATAAGTGATTCTCATAGTGATCATGGTATATGTAGTCCTTCGACCTAAGATCATCAAGGTTCCCTACATGTGAGTCACATACTTTGATACTTTCCTTTGTTGCTCGTAACTGAGTGAACTTGAAGGAGGTCATTGGGTATGTCACATATCATGCGGAGGGATTTGTATGATCAAGATGGGATTTGTCCCTCCTATGTAACGGGAGTGATATCTTCGGGCCCCTTGATAGAGTGAGACTTAGAAAATGCATGGCCATGCTCGGATGAGTTGATATACGATATCAATGTCATCAGTTTAAGTTGGTCTACTCGGTAATCAAGAAACCAAAGATTGGGCTATACGAGAGTGACACATTCCATGTCTCGTGCTTAGTCTTGATATCTTGGACAAAGGGACAATGGCATATATCGGTGATGATCATAAAGGTTTAGTCGAATCACCGACAATCTTGTCACTTGGGTAGCAATGATGTGTTGCTAGACACCGCTCATTGCTTATGATCATAAATGTGATTTATGATCATTGCCAACGTGGCAAGAGCCTATTGGGTCGCACACATAGAGCTATTTGGATCATTAGAGTGCATGGGCTAATTATTTGGGTTATGGTTTCACTTTAATTTCGTATTAATAATGGGCCAAAGAGTTGAGCCATTATTAAGCCCGAAATTAAATCCTAATTGGATTAGGGCTTTGAAACCCATTAGGCCTGGAAGTTGAGTCTCACTATAAATACAACTTTTAAGTGAGAAATTCGCAGGTCTCCTTGCCCTAGCCTCCAAAAAGGACAGCCACACTCTTCTCTTGCAATTCCTTGGAGGACGCAAGCTAGCACTGCGAGCGCAAGAGAAACGCATCTGTCGGGACGTGGTGGAAGCGTGGTGATCCCGAGAGGCTCGTGTGGATACCATAGAGAGCCTGAACACGTCAACTGTTCAGGTTTTGTGATTCGACTCTACAGTTGAGTGAGAGATCTCAACCGAAAATTAGGTATGAAAATTTTCGAACACCCGGTTTACCCCGTTTCACTTGGATCCTAGAGGGTTTCGGTTAAATTCCACTGCACTGTTTGGCTCCCGAAACCCATCAGTGGTATCAGAGCTACTGGTGAAACCCTAAATCGGGATTGAGTGTTGAATCGCATGATGCTATGTGTTCGGTTGCTTTTCGGCCATGATTAATTAGATTGATTCATGATGCATGAAACTGGAACTCGTAATGAACATATGAGATATATGAAGAAACGACACAAATTGGTTAATGAGATTAACCTCAAATTGAATGGTATGAGATACCTATATGGATTAGGATTCTTGCAATAGTTGCAAAAACCCTAGCTTTGTTCGGATTCGGCCTGTTCGGGCACCGAAAGTAAGGTATTTTTGGTGGCTCGAATGGAGGAGTCTCGGGTGCCTACTTGCTCGAAATAGAAGATTTCGGGCTAAGCAATTGTAAGAGAATTTTTTGCGCCGGGAGGCGCTGCCCCCCACACCCCCTGCAAGGACAGCTCCCGTTGACCTCGTCTGCTGACCGATCAGCGGAACCACCGCCCGTTGACCGGCCAGCGGGACCGCCGTATGCGAAGCGCCACATAAATAAAAACTGGTTAATCAACACACGAAAATTGGCATGCATCTTTGTTGAATGAGATTTGACATGATATGCTGATTGGTGTTTGAAGCATGGTGCATGGTTATAGCCCTTGATTGGTTGTACTTGTAAATACGGCCTGCGAGTCGTGCCTTTTCTTATCACTCTCATTGTACATTCTCTTCTCACCTTACTCCCCTCGGATGTAACTCGAGGTTTCTATTATTGATGTAATAGTGCATTATGGGATCATCCAAGGTTGTATGTCTAAGGATCATCCAAGGAGGCATGTCCAAGGAGATGACAACAAAAGGGCAGCCAAGAAAGGAAGAGAAGGAGCTTGTGAAGACTCTTTTCTTTTCTTAGGCTTTTATGATATTCTCATTGGCTTGAGAATATCGCATAGTTTGGGCTATAACCATGTCACGTTTACTTTCTTGTACGCATGAGATGCATGTTTTATATTTGTATGTGATGCATGTATAAGACAACCGGAGATAACAAATTGGTGAGATCAAAATGAAAAAAATCCCTCAAACAAATATTAAGTCATTAAATGTGATGCCTTCCAAATGTTGGCACTCGTCAAGACTTTGATCAACATTAGGTGGGTTTGCCAAAGCAAAGCACCTATGTTCATCTTGGTAAGGCGCGATGGGATAATAGTGATATCCAAATTGCTAACTTTGGGTCTGACTTAACTAAGTCATCCTAATAGGATTAGGGACTTAGAGGCATAGAGTTGGGCTTAAGCTCATGAGATGAGCTTGGACAAGTGTTGTTCACCCAACTATCCAAGAGTTGCATAAGATGCAATTGGCAAAGAGTTGCCTACCTAAATAGCTGTAACTTGAGAGAAAAGCCAAAGCTGACTCAGGTTGTGGTCAAATATGGATCTTGGCCCACTAGAATACCTTAGCGCCGAGGTGTTCTGAAATAATATCGAGGGTTATTATTTTGAGGAAAATAGTGGGAGTATCGTTTAATAAAAGTCCTTATTAAATGAATTAAAATACATGACTCTTACACTGCATATTTACTGTTGTAGATAACCATGGCACAAAACACATCGACACTTTCGTTGCGATCGATCCTTGAGAAGGAAAAACTGAATGGGACCAACTTTCTCAAATGGTACCGAAACTTGAGGATAGTCCTCAAGCAAGAGAGAAAGGCTTATGTCCTAGAGCAGCCCATTCCGAATGAGCCTGCTGCCACTGCTCCAAGAGCTGAAAGGGATGCTCACAAGAGGCATTCTGATGATGCTTTGGATGTTGCATGCCTCATGCTTATTACCATGGAATCTGAGCTTCAGAAGCAACATGAGAACATGGGGGCGTTCGATATGATCGAACATCTCAAAATGCTTTTCCAAGAGCAAGCTAGGCATGAGAGGTTTGAGACCTCTAAGGCATTGTTTCAGTGCAAGATGTCTGAGGGAAGTCCCGTGGGTCCTCATGTGCTCAAGATGATTGGGTACATTGAGAATCTTGAGAATTTGGGATTTGCTCTTCAGAAAGAGTTGGCTATTGATGTAGTCTTGCAATCGTTGCCTGAAAGCTACAGTCAGTTCGTCATGAACTATAACATGAACGACCTTGACAAGTCCCTCCCTGAATTGCTCAACATGTTGAGAACTGCTGAGCAAAACCTTAAGAAGGCTAAGCCCATTTTGATGGTTCAAAAGGGCAAGGGAAAGGGAAAAGCCAACAAGAAGAAGGATAAAGCTAATGGAAAGTCCAATGCTAATTCTTCTTCAGCTGCACTGAAACCAAAGGGTGGTGTGGCAAAGGAAGGGGAGTGCTTCCATTGTAAGCAACCTGGACACTGGAAGCGCAACTGCAAGCTCTATCTTGAAGAACTTGCTAAGGAAAAGGGAAGTAAGACTTCCACTTCAGGTATTTTTGTTATAGAGGCTAACTTTTCTACTTCCTCATCTTGGGTATTGGATACTGGATGTGGATCTCACATTTGTGCAAATGTGCAGGATCTAAGTAGAAGTAGAAGATTGGCCCGAGGTGAAGTGGACCTACGTGTTGGAAATGGAGCAAGGGTTGCTGCCTTAGCCGTAGGGACTTATGTTCTCACTTTACCTAGTGGATTAGTTTTAGAATTAGACAACTGCTACTTTGTGCCTACTATTAGTAGAAATTTGATTTCTGTTTCTTGTTTGGACAAGAAAGGTTTTTCATTTATAATAAAGGACAAATGTTGTTCTATTTATTTGAATGAAATCTTTTATGGTAGTGCTCAACTTAGCAATGGGTTGTATGTTCTAGACCTCGAAGATCCAATCTATAATGTGAATACCAAGAAGGTCAGATTAAATGATTCGAACCCAACCTATCTCTGGCACTGTCGCTTGGGCCATATAAATGAGACCCGCATATCCAAGCTCCATAAGGATGGACTCTTGGACTCATTTGATTTTGAATCATATGAGACATGTGAGTCATGTTTGTTGGGCAAGATGACCAAAGCCCCATTCACAGGGCAAAGTGAAAGGGCTAATGACTTACTAGGACTCATACATAGTGATGTATGTGGCCCTATGTCTACACAAGCTAGAGGAGGTTTCCAATACTTCATTACTTTCACTGATGACTTCAGCAGATATGGCTATGTGTATCTCATGAGACACAAGTCAGAATCCTTTGAAAAGTTCAAAGAATTCAAGAATGAAGTAGAGAATCAACTCGGGAAGAGTATCAAAGTGCTTCGATCAGATCGAGGTGGAGAGTACTTGGATCGAGAATTCCTTGACTATCTGAAGGAGTGTGGTATAGTATCACAACTCACTCCACCAGGTACACCTCAATGGAATGGTGTATCTGAAAGGAGAAATCGAACTCTGTTAGACATGGTTCGCTCTATGATGAGTCAAGCTGACCTTCCAAACTCCTTTTGGGGACATGTTCTAGAGACAGCCGCTTTTACACTAAACCGAGTTCCATCTAAATCGGTTCAAAAGACACCATATGAGATATGGAGTGGGAGGCGTCCCAATTTGTCTTTTATGAAGATTTGGGGCTGTGACGCTTATGTGAAACGTCAATCCTCTGACAAACTAGGGCCCAAATCTCAAAAATTCCTTTTTGTTGGGTATCCCAAAGAAACAAAGGGTTACTATTTCTACAATCCTTCTGAGCAAAAAGTGTTTGTTGCTCGAACTGGTGTCTTTTTAGAGAAAGAGTTTATCTCTAAAGAAACTAGTGGGAGGAAAGTAGAACTTGAAGAAATTCAAGAACAACAAGGAGACATCAAACCTGAAATGGAACCTGAACAGACACCACAAGATGTTGTGGTTCAAGAGTCTGTTCCTGTAGCACAGAGCCCACGTAGGTCTGGTAGGATTCGGCGTGAGCCCGAGAGATATGGATTTCTCATGACTCACACTGGTGATGTGATGCTCATGGATCAGGATGAGCCCACAACCTACCAACAAGCTATGTCGGGGCCTGACTCTGAGAAGTGGCTAGTGGCCATGAAATCCGAGATGGAATCCATGTATGAAAACCAAGTATGGACTTTGGTTGACCCACCTGAAGGGGTAAAACCCATAGGGTGCAAATGGGTTTTCAAGAAGAAAACTGACATGGATGGTAATGTGATTACCTTTAAGGGACGATTGGTTGCAAAAGGTTTCAAGCAAATTCATGGTATTGACTATGATGAAACTTTTTCACCAGTTGCTATGCTTAAATCCATCCGAATTTTGTTTGCTATTGCTGCACACTATGATTATGAGATATGGCAAATGGATGTCAAAACTGCATTCCTAAATGGAAAGCTACTTGAGGATGTGTACATGACACAACCTGAGGGTTTTGTCACTCCTGAGAATGCCAATAAAGTGTGCAAGTTGCAAAGGTCCATTTATGGACTGAAGCAAGCTTCTCGAAGTTGGAATCTTTGTTTTGATGAAGCAATCAAAGAGTTTGGTTTTATCAAAAATGAAGATGAACCTTGTGTCTACAAGAAGGTTAGTGGGAGCACTATTGTCTTCTTGGTGTTGTATGTAGATGACATACTACTCATCGGGAATGACATTCCTGAGCTACAGTCTGTGAAGACTTGGCTAAGGAAATGTTTCTCTATGAAGGACTTGGGTGAAGCAGCCTATGTGTTAGGCATCAGGATCTATAGAGATAGATCTAGAAAGCTTCTTGGCCTAAGTCAAAGTACATATATTGACAAGGTGCTAAAGAGGTTTAGCATGCAAGATTCCAAGAAAGGATTCTTGCCCATGTCACATGGTATCACTCTTTCTAGATCTCAGTGTCCGAGTACACCTGAGGAGAGAGAGCGCATGAGTAAGATTCCATATGCCTCAGCAATTGGATCTATCATGTATGCCATGATATGTACTCGTCCCGATGTCTCATATGCTTTGAGCATGACAAGTAGGTACCAATCGAACCCTGGTGAGAGTCACTGGACAGCTGTTAAGAACATCCTTAAGTACTTACGAAGGACTAAGGATGCATTCTTGGTCTTTGGAGGTGAAGATGAGCTCGTTGTAAGGGGTTACACCGATGCAAGCTTCCAATCCGATAAGGATGATTTTAGATCGCAATCTGGTTATGTGTTTTGTATTGGTGGTGGTGCTGTGAGCTGGAAGAGTTCAAAGCAAGAGACAGTAGCTGACTCTACAACAGAATCTGAGTACATTGCCGCCTCTGATGCTGCGAAGGAGGCAGTTTGGATCAAGAAGTTCATCACTGAACTTGGAGTGGTTCCAAGCATTGCCGACCCGATAGAGCTCTATTGTGACAACAATGGAGCAATCGCACAAGGCTAAGGAACCTCGATCTCACCAGCGATCCAAACACATACTCCAACGCTATCATCTCATCAGGGAGATCATCGAGAGGGGTGATGTAAGGATATGCAGGACTTCGACAGATAGCAACATTGCTGATCCGCTGACAAAGCCCCTTACGCAGCAAAAGCATGATAGCCATTCTAGGTCCATCGGTATTAGATACATGGATGATTGGCTTTTAGTGCAAGTGGGAGATTGTTAGTGTTGTGCCCAAAAGGCCAATCATGAGATGATTGTATTTTTGCACATTGAGTCATGATATTTTATTAAGGCATTAATCCAGCAATTATGTTTGTTGTTTTGTTTCTGCGTAACTTAACAAACATAATTGTAACCCTAGAATAATGATATTCTTAAACGTCCCTGGTCTAGTATTATTGTGGAGCGGGTTGCAATAATACATAACGACTAGCATATGTGGAGACTAATATGAGATATGTAGTCTACATATGGGTACAAGTTGGAGAACTTGTGTACTGGACCGACCCACCATGAGAACACTACATGGATCGTTATATGAGTGTCATAAGTGATTCTCACAGTGATCATGGTATATGTAGTCCTTCGACCTAAGATCATCAAAGTTCCCTACATGTGAGTCACATACTTTGATACTTTCCTTTGTTGCTCGTAACCGAGTGAACTTGAAGGAGGTCATTGGGTATGTCACATATCATGCGGAGGGATTTGTATGATCAAGATGGGATTCGTCCCTCCTTTGTAACGGGAGTGATATCTTCGGGCACCTTGATAGAGTAAGACTTAGAAAATGCATGGCCATGCTCGGACGAGTTGATATATGATATCAATGTCATCAGTTTAAGTTGGTCTACTCAGTAATCAAAAACCCAAAGATTGGGCTATTCGAGAGTGACACATTCCATGTCTCGTGCTTAGTCTTGATATCTTGGACAAAGGGACAATGGCATATATCAATGATGATCATAAAGGTTTAGTCGAATCATCAACAATCTTGTCACTTGAGTAGCAATGATGTGTTGCTAGACACCACTCATTGCTTATGATCATAAATGTGATTTATGATCATTGCCAACGTGGCAAAAGCCTATTGGGTCACACACATAGAGCTATTTGGATCATTAGAGTGCATGGGCTAATTATTTGGGTTATGGTTTCACTTTAATTTCGTATTAATAATGGTTCAAAGAGTTGAGCCATTATTAAGCCCGAAATTAAATCCTAAGTGGATTAGGGCTTTGAAACCTATTAGGCCTAGAAGTTGAGTCTCACTATAAATACAACTTCTAGTGAGAAATTCGCAGGTCTCCTTGGCCTTGCCTCCAAAAAGGACAGCCACACTCTTCTCTTGCAATTCCCTGGAGCACGCAAGCTAGCACTGCGAGCGCAAGAGAAACGCATCTGCCGAGATGTGGTGGAAGCGTGGTGATCCCGAGAGGCTCGTGTGGATACCATAGAGAGCCTGAGCACGTCAACTTTTCAGGTTTTGTGATTCGACTCTACAGTTGAGTGAGAGATCTCAACCGAAAATTAGGTATGAAAATTTTCAAACACCCGGTTTACCCCGTTTCTCTTGGATCCTAAAGGGTTTTGGTTAAATTCCGCTACGCTGTTTGGCTCCCAAAACCCATCAAATCAAAGTTAAGACTGCCATTTATGAGTTATTTGATGAGTATAAGAAAATTGTCTAACCTCGGTTTGCTAAATCAACTTTAAGAACTCAAATACCAAAGCAAGTTGGTTTAGGATGTCAAAAGAAAAAGAAGTACTCTATTACAGAGGAAAGAACGAAAAAGTTTGAAAATGTATCTAGAATTTTATGGAAGAAAACATAGTTGGATGGTACTTAGATTCGCTAAGAGAACCAATTTCCTCAAAATTTGATGTGTTAAAGTGGTGGAAGTTTAATTGTCACTGATTCCCTATACTTGAAGCAATGGCTCGTGATAAACTAGCTCTTCATATCTTCATATTTGCCTTAGAGTTTGTGTTTAGCACAGGAGGATAAGTCCTTGATTCATTTAGGAGCTCCCTAACTCCTAAAACAGTGCAAGCTCTTATATGTACACAAATTTTGTTGTGGCTCTCTGAGCTGGAAGCTCGTTTTAGGAAGGTAAAGTGTTTGAAACTTCATTTGGAACCTTATTTCAAGTTCACATGGCAAGAATGGGTGAGTTTAGCAATGTTCACTAAGTTTTGAAAAAGTTAAGGCACTAAATAAAGCTCAGGGGCCCGGATCCCAAGTGTTAAAAATTAGTTTTTGAAAGCTTAACTTTTAACTTTAACCCAAACTTAGTTTAAACAAACAAGATTTGACCAAGTTTGACTATGGTTACCTAAGGAATGGGGGCTTATTTGTAAATTTTTAAATACTTTGGTGGCTTGCCTATTTTGATGGGTATAAAACTTGGTAAATGAAGGGAGGGCTACCACTTTCATGCCAAAAACTGAGCTCATCCTTCTCTTAACCATTTCTTCATCAATTCAAGCCCAAAACCAAAAGTTTTTAGTGAAATTTAAAGCTACCAAAGGAGTATAAGCTATAGGAAGCTTGTTCCAAGAAGAATTTCATGTTTTTGAAGCTAAGAACTATGTTTTCCACCATCCTTTATTTTTGATGCGAGGTAACACTTGTGTTCTCAATGAATTCTTGTTTATTAGTTGATTGGGAGCTTGGATTTTGGTTAGAAGTGATTAATGGTGTGTTTTATGCCTTCAGTTGCTTGGAACTAGGAAGAATTTTGCGGAACATGGATTTTTTAGGAAGGGTTGATTGTTTCTTGCTTGTGAGTTCAAGTTAAGGTAAGGGAATTATGTTTTCAAGCTTGATTAATGCTAGTGGAATGTGTTTGCCTGATGAACTCAAGCAGTTTTCGCAATAGCATTAGTTAGTGGGCTAGTTTGCTCATGGTGGACTACTAGCTTTGTGGAGATTGGAATGATGTTATAATGCATCGTAGGAATGCTTGTGATAATTGGTTTTTCTCTTTGCAACATTTTTACAAGTATGTGAAGTTTGAAGGCCATCCAAGTAGGTTTAACATGTTTGGTAAGTCTCCAAACATTGCAGCAACAAAACTAAGAAATTCTAGAAATTGCTGGAATTGGCGACGCATTGCCAATCATCACCAATACCCGTGATGCACTGCTAGTTCAGCTCAAAAACACCAGAGCATTTTGTACTGTGATGAAGTGTCACCATTAATCGTGACATGTCGCCACAATTATGATGGCTCAAATTTCTCAATTTTTCTAGGAGCTTCAAGGGGAGGCCTAAGGGGGTTCTTTGGGTACCTAGGGGTCTAAGTATTCTGAGGGTACTCTGAGGCTTCCAAAATTCTCTAAGACCTAGGATTTTTCTTCACTTTTATGCTTACTTTTACCATAAGCAAGAAAACTAGGTAACAAAGGGCCATAACTAAGTATCACTAGCTTGGATGGAAGTTTTAGTACCATCGGCAACCTAGCCATGCAGTTAGCCATGAGGTTACGATGTGAAACCTTAGCGCACTTGATGGGTCCTTATGGCCTAGTTGACAGTTGTCTCACCATAGAGCCCCTATACAACATAAGGGAGTTTTAACTAGTGAAGCATCACCAGTTAAGCGAGTAAGCTTTGCTTGCTAGTGGACAAGGCTCCGCCTTGTAGTTCAATGACTAGGTTACGAAAAAGTCCCAAGGGACTGAGATCTATGTGCATAAGTCTAGCCTTATACTATATAAGCTCACAACATGTTACATATATTCACATATGTGTGGCCTTTAGGAACTTTTCTTGCAGGTGAAGTGAAAACCCTTTCTGAGAATTCTTAAATTCTCACTCCCTAGTTATGTTGTATAGATTCTAACACTGTTAGGCCGGATAACCATTGACGGTTGTCACAATAGCTTATTGTTACAAGTACGGTGCTTGATAATCTTTATGATTCTAGTCTACTTGGGTTACGTGTTAGTTAAGTAACAGTGCTAACTATAGTGTTTTTCTTGGCCGCAGAGACTAGCAGCACATTGATAGGACTTTTGTGACTCGCCACTAGGACTTACCACCAAGGTGGGAGTTAGTTTGAGAAGATTTCCATCGAGGCTTGTATATGTAATATTGCTAGTTGCCTCCCTTATCTATGAAAGAGTCCTAAACCCTAGGGTTGCTCTTGGGTGAGGAGTATTAGCCTACTTTATCTTGAATGCTCTCACAAGATTGTTATGTGTAGTAATAATCATATAAATGTTGATTTTGTATGCTTTGGCTATTTGAACTTGTTTTCTATTAAAAGCATCTTGATCAAGTGAATGTTCTCATAATTTCTTTTAATTGAAGTCAAAGCATAAGAGCATGCATCCTGCACATTCTAGGTTAATCAACTAGTTTCAAGGAGTTTTAATCTGCGCACATATATAGCTAGCCAATTGCAACCACCATGAGACTAGTTCTCACAAGCATTCTTGGGCAGGGGCCAAGGACGGCCATGTCAAGATTGGCTTACAACGAGACAACGAGTTAGTGTCGAGGAAGACTTGGAGGAAGTTGAACAATGTGAATAGGGTAATATTTTTACTTGCATTAATCTTTAATTTATAGTTAAGTTAAACACTTTTATTATCTCTTTAATGTTAAATTCTATCATTTTTTGTGTCTTATTTGTTTAGAGCTATCTAAGAAGACTATAGGTGGCATGGCCTTGCCCAGGAAACCTATGAGAACATGTCCCACGTTAGTTGTAATTGGCTAATTAATTATGTGCACCCTAGTTAAAACTTCATGCTAGTAGTTCTTTAGCCTAGAAATGCAATTATGCATGCAAGAGTTGCTTTAACTTGAGCAAGTAGAAAATCATAAAACATTTGTATACCCTAGTCATTTCCCCAAAAACCAATGTTCAAAGAATCAAAGCATATAAAACCTTTATAGCATCAACATTAATGCTACACATAATTAACCATGCGTTGGCATTTAAACAATTTTGGACTATGCCCTACACCCAAAAGCAACCCTAGGGTCCATAACTCTGATCACACACATTGGAGGCCACTAAAATCCAGTATACATAAACAAGACTACTACTGCTGAGATCCAATCAATTAGCTTCCACCTTAGATGAGAAATCCCGGTGGCAAGCCTCAATGATCCTCCATGTGCCCATTAACCTTCGTGGCCACGAAAACTGTAGTTAGTACAATAACAACTTAACAAACAAGTAGCCAAGAAACCTAGAATCCCGAAGATTCTCAAAGCAATACCTAAAACAGAAACTACCATGACAATCCTTAATGATTGCCGAGTCCAACGACCTCAATATCTGCATTACATGAAACTAAAGGAGTGAGAATCTTATGATTCCTAGTAAGGGTCCTTCAACCTACAAAGCAAACACTACGAACAACACATATACAAAGATATGTAATCTACTGTGAGTTCATACAACTGGAGGCTAAACTTATGCACATATGTTTCGGTCCCTTGTGGCTTCTCCTTTGCCTAGTCCTTCTACGGAAATGACTCTGTACCTAGTTAGTTCTGGCCCCTAACTCGCCCATAGTAAGCCTTAGCATATTAACATAACAAATTTAACCTTACCTTGATTGTTATGCAGGTGAAAATGTTGGATGCACCTTATTTGAGTTTCGGGGAACTCACTAAGTGTACTAAGCCTCCACATAATGCTTTAAGTTCTCAGACTTGCCTAGGCCACTTATGTACTAAGCTTCTACCTTAAACCCTTACCAAGAGTGAACTAGGGTCTTATTTGTGCCTCAAGTAATCTTGCCAAGGCTACAAGTGCACTAAACCTTCACTAAAAGCACATACCTAGCCACCATTACTTGGTTCACACTAGTGTAGTAACAATGACCATGGATTGATTAATAATTCTAAGGTTTGGAAGAACCCAATAGGTGTACTAAGGTTTCCTCTTTGAGGCCTTGAACCTGAAGGTAAAGGTCTCGACGGTCCTAAACCTTCCAGCTTATCTAATGGTGTATTTGTTATGGCCCATAAACTAGTTTTCTCATTAGCGGCACTTACCATTCACAAAACTATAATAAAAACCCTAGATCATGAGAGAGTTTTTTAATGTTCCAGAGTGCCATTGCACCATTACAACCCCTAGGCACCTTTAGGACCATCCCTCCCTTCCCTCGGATCCTCTTTCAAAAAGTTGAACATTGTTGCTCAAAAGGCCTCTAGGGCCTAGGAAAAATGAGTACTCTGCCATCCGGGTTTGAAAATGCACCCTAGGAGCTGTAGCCCCAGATGGCACCTAGGTGCCAGGACCCCTGTCCTGAACCTGAAAACACCCTCCCAGGCCTCTTTGGAGGCTTCCTATGGGTTCAAGGCAAATAACGGATGCCTAAGCTCACCATAAATCTATTAAACAACTTGCACAAGCCACAAATACACATCACAACCTTCCTATGATGCATCAAAATATCATACAAGCCACAAATCCAAGCCTAGTCCACCATGATCAACACAACCAATCAACTAACACCATTTATCAAACTACTTGAAATTAACAAGAAAACAAGCTATAAGTGGTATCAAATGTGCATCAATCATAAATCCCTTACCTCAATTTCAAGTCACAAGCAAGAATTAAGCAATTCTTCATGAATAACAAAGCCCAACAAGGTTCTTTCTAACTTCCAAGCAAACCAAAGCAATTAACACCAATTAAGCAAAACCCAAGCCTCAAATCACCAAATAAACAGGAAAATACCAAGAAAACTTTGTTACCTCATGAGAAAACCCAAACCTAGCTGGAAAAACATGAAAATCAACTCCAAGATCACAACCTAAGCTTGACATAAGCTACCCACAGCATGTATTCCTCTTGGGCCTCAAATTCCACCAAGAACACTTGATTTTGGGCAAGATATCAAAGAGAAATAATGAGGGTAGGGTTGAACTAGGGAAAGGAAGGGAAAGAATGAGCAATGGTAGCCACATCCCCTTTACCCACAATTTTAAAGCCTCTAACCCATCAAGCCACCAAACTTTCATAAAATTTGCAAAAAGCCACCTTCCCCAAATAGTAACCCTTAGTCAAAACTTGCATACTTAGTCTAATTTTTGGGTTTGAAGCAAGGGTTGGGCTTCAAAACACATTTTTAAGTTTTGAGACTCGGCCCGACACCTCGAGACACAAAATTACCATTTTGCCTCCAAACCTCCATTGGTGTCATAAACTCCCCAGAACATAGTAGACCTTGCCCAACACACTTATTCTTACTATGTGAGCTTAAAATAAGTTTCCAAACTAGGACTTAATTACTTTACATTCCTCGACCAAGCTTTCTGCTAGGAGAGCTATAACATTCTCTACCTTGGAGAATTTGGTCCTCCAAATTCAATCTCCCCAACTTGGGATGCTACCCTAGGATATGGTGTTAATATATCCTAACTAAACCTATGTAAAGACTAGTATATGTGGAGACTAATATAAGATATCTACCCTACATATGGGTACAAGTTGAAGAACTTGTGTACAGGATCGACCCACCATGAGAATGATACATGGATTGTTATATGAGTGTCATAAGTGATTCTCACAGTGATCATGTATATGTAGGTCTTTGACCTAAGAACATCAAGGTTCACTACATTTGAGTCATATACTTCGATACTTCCCTTTGTTGCTTGTAATTAAGTGAACTTGAATAAGGTCATTGGGTATGTCATATATCATGCGAAGGGTTTTGTATGATCAAGATGGGATTTGCCACTCCTACGTGATGCCCGGTGGCATCTTTGGTGTAGGACATGCTGGTCCTAAGAAAGACTTCTAGTGAGAAGGCATCCTTATGATCTTTAAGAAAGAAGGCTAGCAGCTCCCCGGAGTTTGTTTCCAAGACAGGAGCCTCTAACGTCCAAGTCAGTACACAAGAGAGAAGTTGTTTGAGAGCAAAGAGTAAGGAGGAGAGAGTCCCACTATTCTTACCAAGGAGCCTCCTAAGTATTTATAGAAGGATAGAGGGAGGAAGCCGTTTTGCACAACTTACCCAGATCATGACACATGTCCAGCTAGATCTGGTCTTTACCTTCGAAGGCAGGCTTCTCGAGCTGGCCGTAGGTAGCTTCAGCCAAAGGGTAGGGGCATGTGCGAGGCCTCTGTGTCAGAGGTTCCTTAACCGTATTTTTTGTTTCTATGTAAGACCCCTTCAGAGCTGTAAGGCCCCTTCAGGGAGAAATCTTCCCTGAGGGCTATTAGAAAAGTCCATTCGGATGGGCGAACCCTCCTCGGGAGGTATTTTCCTCTATCGAGGGTGGAAAACCCATGCTTTCGAGGTTGGTAGTGTCCCCTTGAAGGTAGAAGATACCTCCTTTTCCCGAAGTTGGTCACATGTATTCTCTAAGGGTGGATGTCGAGAATCCTTGATTGGCGTCATGAATTCCCCGAGGGTGGTGTTACAAATTCTTTGAGGGTGGTGTTCAGCAAGCTAATTAGGAGTTCATTGAGGGTGATAGTGATAGCCCTTCGGCTATCACATGCCCCCCTTAGGAAGCCAAAGTTGTATGTTCGACATTATTCTTCCACAAGCATGTCATGGAAATCTTGCTCTTTTGGGACGCTATAGTTGTCCCAGGCAAAATAACTTCTTTTAACCGAGGTCGACTCCTCGGCTCAATTGACTCCCTTAGCCCAAGATACTTTCTTTTGTTAATGTAGTGTCTTCAGCATCCTCCTTGGCTCCAGCCCTTCAGCAAGGCTGCACCTTCGGAATATGAGAAGGTGTTCAGCGCTCTAGCCAAATTCTTGATTTAATCGAGGTTGTATGAGGTGAGGAACTATTTTCCCCTCAAGGTTTTTTGTTCCTGTCTTCTGTCAGTGAACTGTGCTATATTCTGACCGAGCCATCATGTCACTTCGAAATGGGCAATATAGGCCTACAAGTGTCAGAAGGCATGCCCTTGTTTCTTGCATCATGTGACACGTGTCCTTAGAGCATTGGTAATCAGTTGCATCCATTACATTAGTTACATCCCTTTGCTTCTGAAAGGTCATCATGGCAAAGCTTCGCTTACCTCCCTGGGTCTATATAAACCCTCTCACTTTCAGAGTTTCCTCACTTATTCTACTTTCATTCCTCTTGCTCTCGAACTTCCTCTTAGTTTCCAATTTTTCTTGCTGTGACATTAACGGTGAAGTGATTTCTAGCAAGATTCATGGCATTTTTTGAAGTCTCCCCTATTTTCTGGATATGTGGGTTTTTTTCATAAGTTACTCTTCTTCTTCCTTTTTCTTTGCTTTTTCCTTCAGTTGTCCGAGGTTAAGGTTTTAGTCACCAAGGATGTCAGTCAAACAAGCCAAGGCTAGGGCTTTTCCTGAAAGTTGGATCCCTCTCGACTCCCATATGAGTTGTGCGACTTCGGAGAAGTTAGAAAAGTGGAGACTAAAGTTCTTTCTCCCTTCTTATGCAAAAATTAGGGTCCCTGGTTGTAATGAATCAACCTACCTTCCTCAGCAAAAGGAGATTACCGTCTTTAGAGTGCAACTGAAGGTGGGTCTCCATTATCCTCCCCCATAGGTGGCCTCCGACTTCTGCTATTTCCACGGCATAGCCATCAATTAGATGCCCCGAACTCGTATGCCTACTTTAATGCCTTCCTTTGTCTATGTAGGGTTTTCAAAATTGTTCCACACTTTATATTCTTTCCCCAATACTACAAACTCAATCCTATCCTAAAGGGGGGATTCTACTTCTTGCTCCCTTGGGGATCCAGGAGCAAAAAATTCACTTTTACCTTCGGCACTAAAGACAGCTGGCGAGGGTGGTGAAAAAAGTATTTCTTCATGGAGATGGATGAGAAGTTGAAAGATCTTCCCACCCGATGGGCTTCAGGTACCCTGGCCACCGATGTAGTAGATCTGAGGAAGCTGTTAACACTAGAACTGGAGTCTCAATTTAAGGAGTTCTACAGCTGTATTCAGGCCGTCGCGGACTGGGATGCCCAGGTACCTTCACAGCCCCTCTATCCCTTCCCCATTAAATGGAACTTGATGACCAATGAGGTTCTTTGGGAGCTTGGAGTTATCACGAACACGCTACTGACAATGATATGCCAGAGCCTTCGGTAGACAGAAAAAAGTCGTGGCTTATTTTGCTCCTTCGAGGAGAACCCCCTTACTCTGGCCTCATAGAAAGTAAGCTGATTCTTTAACCATAGTGTTCAAATTTTTTATACTTAAACTGATATGTTCTCCTTTGCAGAGATTGGTGACAAGTCTGCAGCCTTCTACAAGAGCTTGTTCCTCAGCCAGGCTGAAAAAGAGGAGCAGAAGAAGTAAGCTTCAATAAGAAAGAAGGTACCAGCTAGTCCATCTTCGGTGCTGAGGTCGAAGAAAACAAAGAAGGACTCCCTGCCCCCTCCCCCTAAAGGCGAGGATGAGGTGCCGGTCGAAACACTCGCGGGTGCTGACATGCCTCCGAGCGCAGCCATTTTCTCAACCCCTCTAAGTCCTAATGCTGCTACTGAAATATTACGGACTTTGTTAGAGAAGATTTGGCGAAGTTGTCCCAGGAGAGGTGGAGGCACAAAGGGAAAGAGATCCCTGCTAAACGACTCGATGTCAGTGATTCTGACACCGAGCTTGCACCAGGTTTGTCTCTTAGCCATTCATCTATGAGTTTTGAATTTTTCTGTATTTTAGACCTTGTAGATGAATGGCTAAGAGATAATGTAATAACGGCACTTTGGTGTGACTTTACAGAGGACAGGGCCTGAACGGTGTGGATGACAGACCACCTTAGGTGGAGGTCCATTTGGGACACAAAGATCCCAAAGAACAAGGTCTTAATGAAGCCCTTTTGGACCTTCACCGAGGACATGGACTTGCTTTCTAAAGATAACCAAAAGATGGCCCTCAGATGGCGAGGGGCATCATGACCAACGCCACCTTCCAAACTTTGACCGAGGACTACCCAAATGAGGAGATCCTCACAGCTTGGGTAATCAATCGTCCTTAGAAAATTTTTGATTTGCCAAAGTCTTCAAACTTGTTGTCACTCACATTAGGTATTTTTCCACTTGCAATTACTGGCAAATGGGGGCTATTTCGGGCTTAGGTGGCTAAACAGTCTACCATCTAGAGTCAGTCAAAGGAGAACTTGGTGAAGGCCAAGGAATTATTTGCGAGCTCAATTGTGAAATACGGCGAGCTCAACAAGATCACAAGGGAGGACCTGGCCAAGCTTCGCCAGGAAGTGCTAGAGGGCCAGAGGAGGCTCCTTGACAAGTGTTCCCAGAAAATATTTGACCTCAGAGTGAGGGTGGTTGAGCTGACTTTAGAGGGAGAGGCCCTTCAGATGCAAAAAGAAGACGCAGTAGCAGACCTCACCAAGTCACCGAAGAGCAATGCTAAATTCCTTGCCAAGATTGAGTGCCTGAAGAGGGAGAGGAAGAAGAAGAAGAAGGCTGGGAAGGAGATGGAGGTGCTTACGAAGGAAGTGGAGCATCTGAAGGCCTAGAAGGCTAAAATAGAGGAGGCAGCAAAGTTATCATATTAAGATGGCGTTTCCCTTGCTCCTCATCAGATGCTCCTTCAATACCCCGATCTCGACATCTCCTATCTCCAAGCGCTTGATATTCCCGAAGGACCCTCCTCCACATGGTCAAAGGTGGAGCTCCAAAATCTACCTAAGCTCTCTCATTCAACGGCTGACGAGGATGAGGAGGATGCCAAGGACACCAACAAAGAAGACGACGTTGGGCAAGAAAACCTATAGGGCTTAATTGCTTTTGCCCTTTTTTTTTGTGTACGACACTTTTTGATGGAACTTTATTTCCAAAAATTTGGCCAAGACCATGATGGATACAACCTTTGGAATGACCTTCGGTGTTTAACCATCTTCTGCTACTTTACCTTATTTGGCAACGTAAGGCTCAACACCTTTGGCCGCGTTCTTCCTTAAAAGAAGATTTTACCAAGGATTTACTGTCACACCCCACACATGCCCCAGCCTGTGCACCTATAGTGCCACTTATCTGTGCTACCAAGGCACTAACAATTTTATTCAACTATTGCACTTATAATGTTTTATGTATGAACTTAAGTCTCGGACATATTCATTTAATTGTTCAAAACTACTACTCATATGGCTAAGGCCTGCGAGGTGCCCCAAGAGGCTAATCAATTAGTTTTAGGTCATTACATGCATTACAAGGAAAGGCTTTAAATGTTACTTGCAACTTAAGGCAAGAATACAGTACTTTCATAGTCATGTGTTTTGGGTGTGTGCTCATCAAGTGTGGCATTCCAATTCATGGCAACCAAGATTTCCATCTCATTTCAAGTTTTGAAAACACAAACTTTTCATGTCACATGCACAGTCGACACAACAATATCCAAGTGAGGTTTAGCACATTATGGTCAAAACCATGAACAAGTACTTATGGCATAACTTGGCATTTCATTCATAACACTTACACAAAAGTTTCATAGTTCATCCGAGGCAATATTCACAAAATATGTTCCATACTAGTACTTACATACTTGGAACAATACCATGAGTACTCAAACAAAAAAATAGCCATTGTTATGCATTACATACCCAAGTTTCTAGTAGTAGCCGAGAGCTACCTTAAATGTATAATAAAAAACCAAAGTTTATAGGAAGATGCCTACAACCATGCCCACACCCATAAGTGCAAACCACATAACTAAAGCCTATGAGCTCACATCCATTGATCCTAGAGTTGTCCCATAAACCTACATAATCCTACAAAACTCAAACACATGAGTTTATACATTAACATAAGACGTTCACTATGTACTTATAAAGCCAAGCATTCGGTCTAGCATATACCTTGGCAAAATTGAGCAATTACTTATCACACAAGCATCTAACCAAGCTCAATCAAGCTCAAGACCTTTTCCTGTAGCATACACAAAATGTGGCATGAGTTTTATAACTCAGTAAGGATTACACTATAGCTCCAAAGAGCATATTTAGTTAAGCCCAAAGCCTTAACCTCCCACAATTAAGCTTTACCTGCAAACAAAGACAAGAAAACACCAAAACAACGTATACAATAACATATACACGTAATAACTACAACTATGAAAGGTTAGCAAGCACAACCAAGCAACCAAGCACACAACTCACACACCACATACACAATGTCCTTCTCGGCCAAGGCCAACTAGCAAGTACACCAATAAGTTCCATCAAGCTTCACCATACAAACATCCGTTCCACTAGAGCTCCATGTTCAAATATCAGTTGGCCCTCCTATAATGAACCTTAGTACTTGCCATTAGTGACTAGCTACCCAACATAACACATAAACCTGAACGTACCATATATGCCCCATATAGCATTCTAAGATCATATAGCTTAATTTACCATCACTTAGAAGCCAAAACACTACTTGAACATAGAACAATACCAAAATCAAGTAGTTAACCGTGAATCCGTACCAATTTCTAGCCTTGAGCTCTTGGTTCCAACTTGAATCTCCAAGACTAGGATTGAAAATGCAAGTACAAGATTGGCAATGGTCGAGAACACCAAATATAAGCTTGAATCTTTAACTCATGCCTAAATTGCTAAGCTTTGCCTTAAAATTGCCAAGAACCTGACCCTTCCTCACCAAGAACATACATTGACCTTCAAATGGGTTCTTTGACCCATCTAGGGTCTCAGCCAAAAAGTGGAGCCATGCAACAACTGGTTGCATGCCACCTACACACAAAAATGTCACTAACACACTTCACAGCATCATATAATTTTGCATGGCTCACTTAAATCATTCCATGCATCTTAGCATCATTATTAGCACCCGGTTAAGAGTACATTATGGCCCTTAAACTTTGTTTCTCACCATTAGCACTTATGTAATTTTACATGTTCATTTTGAACTTGATAGTTCTTCCTACACATATAAATGATTTTCCTCATTTTCACTTAAGTCCCTCATTGTATTAATGCATTTCCTTTGTATTTTTGGCATAGGCCAAGTACTGAGCTAGGCTCCTAACATTCACAACCTTAGTCTATTCTGAAGGTGACATCCAATTATCTTTGATGATTTATGGATATCATTCTAAGAGTTTAAGAATAGAATCAACCGTTTTCGGTCAACCATTTTTGGAATCAACCATATTCGGAATCAACCATTTTCAGAGTCAACCATATTCAGTAACCACATTTGGACAACACTTAGGTACTTTCAGGATTAACCACATTTGGTCATCCACCTTTGGCAGTACTTTAGTGTAGAGTTTTTGGAAAATTCTAAGTGTAAAATTTTTTCAAAGAGTCAGAATGCCATGAGCTCATCAACTCTTCTCCTTCAGTATTTCCTAGCTTATAGACTCTCCGCTGAACTTCCTTAAGGACCAAATAAGGTCCTTCCAAATTTGCCCGAAGTCTGCCATGAGATGGTTTTCAGGGGTTCCAGTTCAGCCTTTCAGTGAACAAGTTCTCTTTTCTTGATCCCTTTAGGTTTGACATGAGAGTTTGCAGCAATAGCTACCCTTTGCTGAAAGGCTTTTCTTTTGAGTTCAGCCATCTCTTTATGTTCCTCAATCATGTCTAAGTTAGCTTTTAGACTGAGGTTCTTCCCTTCTTCGTCAAACACCTGTATTCTGATAGACAATTGTATGACTTTGACAGGGATGATGGCCTCAGTGCCGAAGACAAGTAAGAAAGGTGTTTCTCCAGTAGCTCTTCTAGGGGTTGTTCGGTAACTCCATAAAACACTCAGAAATTCCCCCGGCCATTTTCCTTTGCCTCTTTCAACCTTTTTTTAAGACCATCTTTTATTTTCCTATTAAACACTTTAACTTGTCCATTGCTCTGAGGATGGGCAATGAGAACGAAGTGCAATTTTACCCCAAGGTTGGTTGTGAATTGCTGAAATACTTTGTTAGTGAATTGTGAACCATTATCCGCTACTATCATCCTCGGCACACCAAATCTACATATGATGTTCTTCCAAACAAATCTTTGTATGTCCTTTGCCGAAATTGCTGCCAAAGGCTTAGCCTCGATCCACTTAGTAAAATAATCTACTGTGACTACACAAAATTTCACTCCTCCTGGAGCTCTTAGGAGGGGCCCAATAAGGTCAATACCCCAAACAATGAAGGGGTAGGTGCAGTTCACTGAAGTTATCACCTCTGAGGGTATTCTCTGTATGGGTGCGTGTCTTTGGCACTTGTCACATTTCTTGACAAACTGTCTTGCATCTTTCCTTAAAGAAGGCCAGAAATATCCTTGCTGAAGCATACGTTAGTATGGGTATCAATCCCGATGTAAGACCCATAGGCCCCCTCATGGACTTCTTTAAAGACTATCTCGATGTCCTTTTCACTGATGCACCTCTACAGTGGGTTTGCATACCCTTGTCAGTACAACTCTTCCCCGATCAAAAAGTATTCACCCGAGCGCTTTTACACCTTCGCTGCTTCCATAGGGTCTTTGGCTAACTCCAAGTTCACGAGATACCCTTTAATGGGATCCTTCCATCCTTTATCTGAGCTCGCAATCGCCATTATTACTATACTGGGGGGTATCCAGCACTTCGGTGAACTGTTTTGATTTGGCCAAAGTATCTGCCTCTACATTATCTCGTCGGTGTATGTTTTCTATTTGTACCCTGTCAAACTCTTGGATAAGCCTTTTTATGAGATTATGGTACTTTTCCAAGTTTTGATCTTTTGCCCCATAGTCCCCCATCATCTATCGAACCACTAGTTGAGAACATATTCCAAGGGTGTTCCTCGATTCCGACGTTGCCCTCATTTTTGGCTGCTTTCGTAAGTACTTTAAACAATGGCCGGCATCGGTCCCTGTATCTAGATATGAATCTACTAAAGGAAGTTATTCTTCCGGTGAGCCTTTGTATATCCTTCATTGTTGTTAGAGTTCGTAAAGCCAGCAGTGTTAGTGTTGTGCCCAAAAACCAATCATGAGATGATTGTATTTTTGCACATTGAGTCATGATATTTTAATAAGGCATTAATCCAGCAATTATGTTTGTTGTTTTCTTTCTGTGTAACTTAACAAACATAATTGTAATCCTAGAATAATGATATTCTTAAACGTCCCTGGTCTAGTATTATTGTGGAGCGGGTTGCAATAATACATAACGACTAGCATATGTGGAGACTAATATGAGATATGTAGTCTACATATAGGTACAAGTTGGAGAACTTGTGTACTGGACCGACCCACCTTGAGAACACTACATGGATCGTTATATGAGTGTCATAAGTGATTCTCATAGTGATCATGGTATATGTAGTCCTTCGACCTAAGATCATCAAGGTTCCCTACATGTGAGTCACATACTTTGATACTTTCCTTTGTTGCTCGTAACTGAGTGAACTTGAAGGAGGTCATTGGGTATGTCACATATCATGCGGAGGGATTTGTATGATCAAGATGGGATTTGTCCCTCCTATGTAACGGGAGTGATATCTTCGGGCCCCTTGATAGAGTGAGACTTAGAAAAATGCATGGCCATGCTCGGATGAGTTGATATACGATATCAATGTCATCAGTTTAAGTTGGTCTACTCAGTAATCAAGAAACCAAAGATTGGGCTATACGAGAGTGACACATTCCATGTCTCGTGCTTAGTCTTGATATCTTGGACAAAGGGACAATGGCATATATCGGTGATGATCATAAAGGTTTGGTCGAATCATCGACAATCTTGTCACTTGGGTAGCAATGATGTGTTGCTAGACATCGCTCATTGCTTATGATCATAAATGTGATTTATGATCATTGCCAATGTGGCAAGAGCCTATTGAGTCACACACATGGAGCTATTTGGATCATTTGAGTGCATGGGCTAATTATTTGGGTTATGGTTTCACTTAAATTTTGTATTAATAATGGGCCAAAGAGTTGAGCCATTATTAAGCCCGAAATTAAATCCTAATTGGATTAGGGCTTTCAAACCCATTAGGCCTGGAAGTTGAGTCTCACTATAAATACAACTTCTAGTGAGAAATTTGTAGGTCTCCTTGCCCTAGCCTCCCAAAAGGACAGCCACACTCTTCTCTTGCAATTCCTTGGAGGACGCAAGCTAGCACTGCGAGCGCAAGAGAAACGCATCTGCCGGGACGTGGTGGAAGCGTGGTGATCCCGAGAGGCTCGTGTGGATACCATAGAGAGCTTGAACACGTCAACTGTTCAGGTTTTGTGATTCAACTCTACAGTTGAGTGAGAGATCTCAACCGAAAATTAGGTATGAAAATTTTTGAACACCCGGTTTACCCCGTTTCACTTGGATCCTGGAGGGTTTCGGTTAAATTCCGCTGCGCTGTTTGGCTCCCGAAACCCAACAGTGGTATCAGAGCTACTGGTGAAACCCTAAATCGGGATTGAGTGTTGAATCGCATGATGTTATGTGTTCGGTTGCTTTTCGGCCATGATTAATTAGATTGATTCATGATGCATGAAACCGGAACTCGTAATGAACATATGACATATATGAAGAAACGACACTAATTGGTTAATGAGATTAACCCGAAATTGAATAGGTATGAGATACCTATATGGATTAGGATTCTTGCAATAGTTGCAAAAACCCTAGCTTTGTTCGGATTCGGCCTGTTCGGGCACCGAAAGTAAGGTATTTTTGGTGGCTCGAATGGAGGAGTCTCGGGTGCCTACTTGCTCAAAATAGAAGATTTCGGGCTAAGCAATTGTAAGACAATTTTTTGCGCCGGGGGGCGCTGCCCCCCACGCCCCCCGCAAGGGCGGCTCCCCTTGACCTCGTCCGCTGACCGGTCAGCGGAACCACCGCCCACTGACCGGCCAGCGGGACCGCCGTATGCGAAGCGCCACATAAATAAAAACTGGTTAATCAACGCACGAAAATTGGCATGCATCTTTGTTGAATGAGATTTGACATGATATGCTGATTGGTGTTTGAAGCATGGTGCATGGTTATAGCCCTTGATTGGTTGTACTTGTAAATACGGCCTGCGAGTCGTGCCTTTTCTTATCACTCTCATTGTACATTCTCTTCTCACCTTACTCCCCTCGAATGTAACTCGAGGTTTCTATTATTGATGTAATGGTACATTATGGGATCATCCAAGGTGGTATGTCCAAGGATCATCCAAGGTGGTATGTCCAAGGAGGTGACAACAAAAGGGCAACCAAGAAAGGAAGAGAAGGAGCTTGTGAAGACTCTTTTCTTTTCTTAGGCTTTTATGATATTCTCATTGGCTTGAGAATATCGCATAGTTTGGGCTATAACCATGTCACGTTTACTTTCTTGTACGCATGAGATGCATGTTTTATATTTGTATGTGATGCATGTATAAGACAACCGGAGATAACAAATTGGTGAGATCAAAATGAAAAAAATCCCTCAAACAAATATTAAGTCATTAAATGTGATGCCTTCCAAATGTTGGCACTCGTCAAGACTTTGATCAACATTAGGTGGGTTTGCCAAAGCAAAGCACCTATGTTCATCTTGGTAAGGCGCGATGGGATAATAGTGATATCCAAATTGCTAACTTTGGGTCTGACTTAACTAAGTCATCCTAATAGGATTAGGGACTTAGAGGCATAGAGTTGGGCTTAAGTTCATGAGATGAGCTTGGACAAGTGTTGTTCACCCAACTATCCAAGAGTTGCATGGGATGCAATTGGCAAGGAGTTGCCTACCTAAATAGCTGTAACTTGAGAGAAAAGCCAAAGCTGACTCAGGTTGTGGTCAAATATGGATCTTGGCCCACTAGAATACCTTAGCGCCGAGGTGTTCCGAAATAATATCGAGGGTTATTATTTTGAGGAAAATAGTGGGAGTATCGTTTAATAAAAGTCCTTATTAAATGAATTAAAATACATGACTCTTACACTGCATATTTACTGTTGTAGATAACTATGGCACAAAACACATCGACACTTTCGTTGCGATTGATCCTTGAGAAGGAAAAACTGAATGGGACCAACTTTCTCAAATGGTACCGAAACTTGAGGATAGTCCTCAAACAAGAGAGAAAGGCTTATGTCCTAGAGCAGCCCATTCCGAATGAGCCTGCTGCCACTGCTCCAAGAGCTGAAAGGGATGCTCACAAGAGGCATTCTGATGATGCTTTGGATGTTGCATGCCTCATGCTTATTACCATGGAATCTGAGCTTCAGAAGCAACATGAGAACATGGGGGCGTTCGATATGATCGAACATCTCAAAATGCTTTTCCAAGAGCAAGCTAGGCATGAGAGGTTTGAGACCTCTAAGGCATTGTTTCAGTGCAAGATGTCTGAGGGAAGTCCCGTGGGTCCTCATGTGCTCAAGATGATTGGGTACATTGAGAATCTTGAGAATTTGGGATTTGCTCTTCAGAAAGAGTTGGCTATTGATGTAGTCTTGCAATCGTTGCCTGAAAGCTACAGTCAGTTCATCATGAACTATAACATGAATGACCTTGACAAGTCCCTCCCTGAATTGCTCAACATGTTGAGAACTGCTGAGCAAAACCTTAAGAAGGCTAAGCCCATTTTGATGGTTCAAAAGGGCAAAGGAAAGGGAAAAGCCAACAAGAAGAAGGATAAAGCTAATGGAAAGTCCAATGCTAATTCTTCTTCAGCTGCACTGAAACCAAAGGGTGGTGTGGCAAAGGAAGGGGAGTGCTTCCATTGTAAGCAACCTGGACACTGGAAGCGCAACTGCAAGCTCTATCTTGAAGAACTTGCTAAGGAAAAGGGAAGTAAGACTTCCACTTCAGGTATTTTTGTTATAGAGGCTAACTTTTCTACTTCCTCATCTTGGGTATTGGATACTGGATGTGGATCTCACATTTGTGCAAATGTGCAGGATCTAAGTAGAAGTAGAAGATTGGCCCGAGGTGAAGTGGACCTACGTGTTGGAAATGGAGCAAGGGTTGCTGCCTTAGCCGTAGGGACTTATGTTCTCACTTTACCTAGTGGATTAGTTTTAGAATTAGACAACTGCTACTTTGTGCCTACTATTAGTAGAAATTTGATTTCTGTTTCTTGTTTGGACAAGAAAGGTTTTTCATTTATAATAAAGGACAAATGTTGTTCTATTTATTTGAATGAAATCTTTTATGGTAGTGCTCAACTTAGCAATGGGTTGTATGTTCTAGACCTCGAAGATCCAATCTATAATGTGAATACCAAGAAGGTCAGATTAAATGATTCAAACCCGACCTATCTCTGGCACTGTCGCTTGGGCCATATAAATGAGACCCGCATATCCAAGCTCCATAAGGATGGACTCTTGGACTCATTTGATTTTGAATCATATGAGACATGTGAGTCATGTTTGTTGGGCAAGATGACCAAAGCCCCATTCACAGGGCAAAGTGAAAGGGCTAATGACTTACTAGGACTCATACATAGTGATGTATGTGGCCCTATGTCTACACAAGCTAGAGGAGGTTTCCAATACTTCATTACTTTCACTGATGACTTTAGCAGATATGGCTATGTGTATCTCATGAGACACAAGTCAGAATCCTTTGAAAAGTTCAAAGAATTCAAGAATGAAGTAGAGAATCAACTCGGGAAGAGTATCAAAGTGCTTCGATCAGATCGAGGTGGAGAGTACTTGGATCGAGAATTCCTTGACTATCTGAAGGAGTGTGGTATAGTATCACAACTCACTCCACCAGGTACACCTCAATGGAATGGTGTATCTGAAAGGAGAAATCGAACTCTGTTAGACATGGTTCGCTCTATGATGAGTCAAGCTGACCTTCCAAACTCCTTTTGGGGACATGCTCTAGAGACAGCCGCTTTTACACTAAACCGAGTTCCATCTAAATCGGTTCAAAAGACACCATATGAGATATGGAGTGGGAGGCGTCCCAATTTGTCTTTTATGAAGATTTGGGGCTGTGACGCTTATGTGAAACGTCAATCCTCTGACAAACTAGGGCCCAAATCTCAAAAATGCCTTTTTGTTGGGTATCCCAAAGAAACAAAGGGTTACTATTTCTACAATCCTTCTGAGCAAAAAGTGTTTGTTGCTCGAACTGGTGTCTTTTTAGAGAAAGAGTTTATCTCTAAAGAAACTAGTGGGAGGAAAGTAGAACTTGAAGAAATTCAAGAACAACAAGGAGACATCGAACCTGAAATGGAACCTGAACAGACACCACAAGATGTTGTGGTTCAAGAGTCTGTTCCTGTAGCACAGAGCCCACGTAGGTCTGGTAGGATTCGGCATGAGCCCGAGAGATATGGATTTCTCATGACTCACACTGGTGATGTGATGCTCATGGATCAGGATGAGCCCACAACCTACCAACAAGCTATGTCAGGGCCTGACTCTGAGAAGTGGCTAGTGGCCATGAAATCCGAGATGGAATCCATGTATGAAAACCAAGTATGGACTTTGGTTGACCCACCTGAAGGGGTAAAACCCATAGGGTGCAAATGGGTTTTCAAGAAGAAAACTGACATGGATGGTAATGTGATTACCTTTAAGGGACGATTGGTTGCAAAAGGTTTCAAGCAAATTCATGGTATTGACTATGATGAAACTTTTTCACCAGTTGCTATGCTTAAATCCATCCAAATTTTGTTTGCTATTGCTGCACACTATGATTATGAGATATGGCAAATGGATGTCAAAACTGCATTCCTAAATGGAAAGCTACTTGAGGATGTGTACATGACACAACCTGAGGGTTTTGTCACTCCTGAGAATGCCAATAAAGTGTGCAAGTTGCAAAGGTCCATTTATGGACTGAAGCAAGCTTCTCGAAGTTGGAATCTTCATTTTGATGAAGCAATCAAAGAGTTTGGTTTTATCAAAAATGAAGATGAACCTTGTGTCTACAAGAAGGTTAGTGGGAGCGTTATTGTCTTCTTGGTGTTGTATATGGATGACATACTACTCATCAGGAATGACATTCCTGAGCTGCAGTCTGTGAAGACTTGGCTGGGGAAATGTTTTTCTATGAAGGACTTGGGTGAAGCAGCCTATGTGTTAGGCATCAGGATCTATAGAGATAGATCTAGAAAGCTTCTTGGCCTAAGTCAAAGTACATATATTGACAAGGTGCTAAAGAGGTTTAGCATGCAAGATTCCAAGAAAGGATTCTTGCCCATGTCACATGGTATCACTCTTTCTAGATCTCAGTGTCCGAGTACACCCGAGGAGAGAGAGCGCATGAGTAAGATTCCATATGCCTCAGCAATTGGATCTATCATGTATGCCATGATATGTACTCATCCCGATGTCTCATATGCTTTGAGCATGACGAGTAGGTACCAATCGAACCCCGGTGAGAGTCACTGGACAGCTGTTAAGAACATCCTTAAGTACTTACGAAGGACTAAGGATGCATTCTTGGTCTTTGGAGGTGAAGATGAGCTCGTTGTAAGGGGTTACACCGATGCAAGCTTCCAATCCGATAAGGATGATTTTAGATCGCAATCTGGTTATGTGTTTTGTATTGGTGGTGGTGCTGTGAGCTGGAAGAGTTCAAAGCAAGAGACAGTAGCTGACTCTACAACAGAATCTGAGTACATTGCCGCCTCTGATGCTACGAAGGAGGCAGTTTGGATCAAGAAGTTCATCACTGAACTTGGAGTGGTTCCAAGCATTGCCGACCCGATAGAGCTCTATTGTGACAACAATGGAGCAATCGCACAGGCTAAGGAACCTCGATCTCACCAGCGATCCAAACACATACTCCGACGCTATCATCTCATCAGGGAGATCATCGAGAGGGGTGATGTAAGGATATGCAGGACTTCGACAGATAGCAACATTGCTGATCCGCTGACAAAGCCCCTTACGCAGGAAAAGCATGATAGCCATTCTAGGTCCATCGGTATTAGATACATGGATGATTGGCTTTAGTGCAAGTGGGAGATTGTTAGTGTTGTGCCCAAAAAGCCAATCATGAGATGATTGTATTTTTTGCACATTGAGTCATGATATTTTATTAAGGCATTAATCCAGCAATTATGTTTGTTGTTTTGTTTCTGCGTAACTTAACAAACATAATTGTAACCCTAGAATAATGATATTCTTAAACGTCCCTGGTCTAGTATTATTGTGGAGCGGGTTGCAATAATACATAACGACTAGCATATGTGGAGACTAATATGAGATATGTAGTCTACATATGGGTACAAGTTGGAGAACTTGTGTACTGGACCGACCCACCATGAGAACACTACATGGATCGTTATATGAGTGTCATAAGTGATTCTCATAGTGATCATGGTATATGTAGTCCTTCGACCTAAGATCATCAAGGTTCCCTACATGTGAGTCACATACTTTGATACTTTCCTTTGTTGCTCGTAACTGAGTGAACTTGAAGGAGGTCATTGGGTATGTCACATATCATGCGGAGGGATTTGTATGATCAAGATGGGATTTGTCCCTCCTATGTAACGGGAGTGATATCTTCGGGCCCCTTGATAGAGTGAGACTTAGAAAATGCATGGCCATGCTCGGATGAGTTGATATATGATATCAATGTCATCAGTTTAAGTTGGTCTACTCGGTAATCAAGAAACCAAAGATTGGGCTATACGAGAGTGACACATTCCATGTCTCGTGCTTAGTCTTGATATCTTGGACAAAGGGACAATGGCATATATCGGTGATGATCATAAAGGTTTAGTCGAATCACCGACAATCTTGTCACTTGGGTAGCAATGATGTGTTGCTAGACACCGCTCATTGCTTATGATCATAAATGTGATTTATGATCATTGCCAACATGGTAAGAGCCTATTGGGTCGCACACATAGAGCTATTTGGATCATTAGAGTGCATGGGCTAATTATTTGGGTTATGGTTTCACTTTAATTTCATATTAATAATGGGCCCAAGAGTTGAGCCATTATTAAGCCCGAAATTAAATCCTAATTGGATTAGGGCTTTGAAACCCATTAGGCCTGGAAGTTGAGTCTCACTATAAATACAACTTTTCAGTGAGAAATTCGCAGGTCTCCTTGCCCTAGCCTCCCAAAAGGACAGCCATACTCTTCTCTTGCAATTCCTTGGAGGACGCAAGCTAGCACTGCGAGTGCAAGAGAAACGCATCTGCCGGGACGTGGTGGAAGTGTGGTGATCCCGAGAGGCTCGTGTGGGTACCATAGATTGCCTGAACACGTCAACTGTTCAGGTTTTGTGATTCGACTCTACAGTTGAGTGAGAGATCTCAACCGAAAATTAGGTATGAAATTTTCGAACACCCGGTTTACCCCGTTTCACTTGGATCCTGGAGGGTTTCGGTTAAATTTTGCTGCGCTGTTTGGCTCCCAAAACCCAACAAGCAAAGCATCAACTTTTTTGGGGTTGGCATTTGTGCCTCTTTCTAATACCATAAATCCAAGGAAATTCCCTGCTGTTACCTCAAACACGCCTTTTTTGGGGTTAAGATGGGTGCCAAATTTTTTAAGCTGGTGGAATGTTTGCCCCAAATCGATGGTATGATTACTACATATTTTACTCTTAACTATCATATCATCAATGTATACTTCCATATTTCTCCTAATTTAGGAGTCAAACACCCTATTCACTAGCCTTTAGTATGTGGTTCCTGCATTTCTAAGGCTGAAGGGCATTCTGACATAGCTGTAGGTCCCGACTTCGATGATGAAGGCAGTTTTTTCCTCATCTTTGGGATCCATCCAAATTTGGTAGTATCCGCTAAAAGTGTCGAGCAAGCTAAGTACACCGTATTCGGCAATGGAGTCTACCAAGTGGTCTATTGGTGGTAAAGGATATGAGTCTTTTGGGTAGTCATCGTTTATGTTTCAGAAGTTGATGCACATTTGGAGTTTATTGCTCCCCTCCTTGGTGGCGACAACAACGTTGCTAAGCCACTCGGGATACTTAACCTCCCTTATACTGCCTGCCTCTGCTAGTCATTGGACTTCAGTTTTAACGAAATTGTTTGTAAGCACCGAAAGGCTACACTTTTTCTGCCTAATAGACTTTGCCTCCGAGTATACTTTAAGGATATGCTAAATTATACCCGGGTCTACTCCAAGCATATCATTTGGAGAGTAAGCAAATAGATCTTTGTTCATTAATAGGAGGGATACAAGCTTTTCCTTATTACCTTCGGCCAATTTTTTCCCCATTCGGGTACTTCGACTAAGGACAAGTTCTACACCCTCTGTTTCTATTTTCTGGAGGTCACTCCTCTCTTCTTCACTCACATCTTCGTTGGTCATGCTCTTCTCTCCCGAAGTCTATGTGCGAACTTTCATCGGGCTCTGTCTTGCTCTCACAAAAACTTTTCTTACTTTAGCTTGTTTGATGAATATTTTAGCATCACCTGCCTTCATGCCAAATGTGATCGTCAAGTATTTCACATCTGGAAAAATATGAAGATTACCCTATGTTTGCGATCTGAGGATGGCATTATATGAAGAAGGGACATCTATGACGATGAGCCTTGTCATAGTGGAACTGAAAAGTTCTTCCTTGGTTTGGACCGAGGTTTCCTTTAACATCAAGGGTATATCAATCCACGCAAGCACTGGGAGTATCGAGGGATCAATGCCTAAGGTAGGTAAGGTAACAGGTTTAAGATCACCCTTGGAGATGCCCAAGTTTGGCAACAAATGGGAGAACAAAACATCAGCATTCGACCCATCATCAATGAGCACCCTCTTGGCATCCCAGCTTCCTATCCTTTCCATGATCATGAGAGGGTCATCGTGTAGAAATTTCACTGTAGACCCATCTTTCTGGATGAGTTTGTTTGCTGGGTTGCTGAATTCCATCATCGAGATTTCCCGAGCTTTCCTTTTCCTCTTAGCCAAGGGAATTCCAGTTGTGATTGTTTGGATTATTCCCACCGGAGGTGGTGGGTGCTTTCTAGGACTTCAATTCTGGCGTCGGTCGGAATCATAGTCCTCATCCTCTCCTTTCCTCTCTTCCTCTTTTCTTTCTCGGGCTTTAAGCAATGGCATTCGCAAGTAGCATCAAAGTTGCCTTTCCTCGATCAAAGATATACTTTTTTAGCTAGAAGTAATCTTCGGTATCGTGCCCCTGGTCTCGATGAAATTGATAGAATTTTTTCATGTTCTTCTTGTTGTCCAAGGTCATGGCCTTTGGACATTGGATTATGGTTCCTTGCCTTTCCATGGCCATCAGGATGTTTGTTCTTGTAATTTTTAGAGGGGTGAACAATACTGGCCTTTTCCCCCTTACTTTCAGAGGTCTGCCCCCTCCCTCGGCTGAATACCGAGGTTGGTGATTTAGACCCTCAGAAAGATTGTGGTCAAACTTTGGGCCACCCATTCGTAACTCCTCGGCTATCATGTGGTGATCTACCCTTTGATAAAATTCTCTGAGAGTGTTAAGTGGGTCTTTGGAGAACTCATAGAAGAGTTGTGAGTCCCTCCTAAGTCCTCTGATCATGGCGAGGATGCAAATTTCTGAGCGGAAGTCGGGCACACTGAGGGCTTCTTAGTTGAACCTCTCGACATAGTCCCAAATGGTCTACCCATTCTATTTGGCTTTGTCAAACATTTGGACGGGTATCTTCACCGTCGACCTGCTTCCGATGAACTGCTGGGTGAAGGCGGTGGACAACTCTTGGAAACCCATTATGGTTTCGGAGGCCAGGGAGTTGTACCACACAGTTGCAGGCCCTGACAAAGTGACCTTGAAACATTTGTAGAGGTTGGCATCATCGGCACCATGCAGCACCATGCTCCTCTTATATTTAATCAAGTGGACTTGGGGACTGCTACACCCATCATATGTTTTCAGAAGTGGTACTCGGAAGTTGCTAGGCATTAGTGCCTTTACAACAGAATGGATGAAGAGGGACTCTTCTCCGGTGAAGGTGTCCAATAGCCTTGACCAGACAAGCTTCCAAGAGACTTGTTTTTCCATCTTTTCCAACCTCTCCAGGATTTTCTCCATCAGGATAGTAGTACCGTCATTTCCTCATTGCATGCTATTCACCGGCAACGGAGAATGATGTCTTTTTTTCGGCGAGTAACTTATCTGGCATGGGGATAAAGACTTTCCGTCTAGGGATGGACTTCTTCGACGGGAAGTTCTAGGCTCTTTTGACCTAGTTCCTATAGCGCAACGTCCCCAGGATGGTATGTTCTCCATTGATGACTCGTCCTGAGAACCCCCGCTTCCAGAGCTCCAACGAGGTGACTTATGAATTTTCTCAAGATGTGCGTCCAGAGAATATGCTCTTTTTGAAGGTGCTTATGACCACCTTTGGTCTAGCTGTTGTGTGATCCCAGCCACAATAGAGCACAGAAAATCATGAAAAAAGCCCATTGTAACTGTCAGAGGATGCACGTCTTCAGGCAGGGAAGCCTCCGCTGCAGGCTGTTTGGTCATTGCTTAAGTTTCCAGCACGGATAGGGACCTTGGGGGTCCCTTGTCCTTTGAATACCAAGTCGTAGCAATAGTGACCTGGGGATAGGTTCCCACAGATGGCACGAAATGATGCCCGATGGCTTCTTCCATGTAGGACATGCTCAGCTTGAGAAAGACTTCCAGTGAAAAGGCGCCTGCAAGATCTTGAAGAAAGAGGGTTAGCAGCTCCCCAGAGAATGTTTCTAGGAGAGGAACTTCCGATGCCCAAGTCAGCACATGGGAGAAAAGTTGTTTGAAAGCAAAGAGTAAAGAAGAGAGAGTCCGCTGTTCCTGTCACGCCCATCCTACCCCCTTGCCCATTAGGGCCCAGCTACTTAACTATGCAGTGAAATTCCACAAAAGGGGCATTTATTCCTTATCAAAACATACGGGCATGAACCCTAGGATATTACTAGCACAAGCTCATTAATGATTTACTTAAAGGTTGATATTGTGCTCTCAGAAACAATCTAGTACTTATGTGGAACTAGTGTGTTCATTTGAAGCTCGTTATCAAACATAGCCAAGTACATGCATGGCAACCAAAACACCAATCCAAGTTTTGGAACTTGTTTATTATGCACTTGTTTTTCATAAACAAGCATAGGCTTATAAACATATGATTATGCAAATCCAACATCCACTTTACTTAGGCCCAACCATCCATGTACAAGCCATTAACATAAGTTTGGTCATTTAGACAATACCAACATCATAGCACATGTGCAAATATGGCAAACCATACAAAGAGCCAAACAACACACTTTCCACCTTAGAGACTTTGTCCCCACAATCTAGACTCCAAGTCCTGTACATAAAGTTCACACTTATTAGCTTGTTACACAAGCAACCCATAACACTTAGAATAGTTAGAATATTGAGCAAACATGTATGTACACAAACCTTTACCAACAAAAAGAGTATAAAATACTCTTGACCTTAGTGCCTTTCAAGTAAGCCTTTTTCCTTAAAAAAAAGTATAGAAAGGCGGGTGAGTTATAAACACAGTAAGGATTCCGTACAGCTCATAAAGCCTAACATAGCCAAGAATAACATGGCAAAACATACTCCATGCTCTTGCAAAGAAAATGCTAAGACAAAGAAAATACAGGATATATGCATATAATAATAATCATCATAATCGGGGCTAGCATGCACATCCAAACATAGAAGCACACAAACACACACACACCACTTAACACCAAATTCCTCTGAAGGGCAGAGCAAGCATGAACATATTTTCCGTATTAATCTAAGATCTCATTGTGCTTGGGAATTGAGTTGGCCGACTCAATTCCTAGCCGTAATGCTTCCACGGAGCTAGCTAGCACAGAGTTGCCTAAGCAACAAAACATAGCCCTCTGTAGCACTCTTAGGATCACATGGCATCCAATATCCTTCACCCAAGGGCCCGAATACTCAAAGAGTATAGGAATCCTTACCACAAAACCCTCAGTAATTTTGTTGCACGAAAGCTTTAGAAGCTTGTTTCTTCGTCTTTTCCTCGCTTGTTGTAGCTAGAACTTAATTTCTAGCTTGAGAACCTTAACAAAGGAGGTATGGCCGAATCTTTATGCTTTATTTCATTGTAGCTTCCTACCGCCACTTGATTCCTTGCCTTGGAAGGCTTTAGAAGCTTATGAACATTGAGGACACAAGCTTTACACTCAAGAACACCAAGAGCAAAACTTGGCCAAATGGTATTGTGGGAGAAAAAGTTAGAGACGTGCTTAAGCTTTAGGAGGAGAGAATGAGTATTTTAGAGTAAGTAAGTGACATGAGTGAAATGGAGAATAAAATGGAACTTGTATGGCTGGCCATGGGAGTATATATAGAGTGAAACTATGTGATTCACATGGGGGTGAGTGGGAGAAAAATTGGGAGACAAATTGGAAGACTTCTGTGGGTGGTGGGTGAGATAGTCAAAAGTAGGTAACAAATTGGAAGACTTGTGTGGGTGGTGGGTGAGATAGTCAAAAGTAGGGGACAAATTGGAAGACTTTGGTGAAAGTTAGGAGAATTTGTCAAAAGTGGGGGACAAGTAGGTGGGGGAAGGAATCCTAAGTGATGAGTTGGATGAGAGGTGGATTAAAATAATGGAAAATGGAGGGAGGTGGCAGCCATGACATCCAATGCCTTTAAAATTGGCTAATCCCCCTTATAGTCCCTCAATTCCTTGCATTTGGGCAATTGAGCCCGACCACCAAAAGTCCCCTTTGTCTAATTAAGTCCCTCACATTAATTTTTCATCATTTTACTTGGCCTAAGCCAAGTTTAAATTCTGAGAGTGTCCAACACTCATCATACTTCTCGGTCCCACTTAATTTAGTGTCTCCCAATCTCAATGAGCTAAATTCCCAATTTAGGAAAAATTCTTAAGCCCTAAATCCTCATAGCTCAAGGCTTAATTACTTAGGATTTTGCGGGCATTACAATTCTTACCAAGGAGTCTCCTAAGTAGTTATAGGAGGATGGAAGGAGAAGGCTATTTTACACAGCTTACCCAGATCATCACACCTGTCCGACCAGATCTGGTCTGTACCTTCGGAGGCAAGCATTTCCAACTGGCCGTAGGTAGTTCTGGCCAGAGGGTAAGGGCATGAGTGAGGCCTCTATGTCAGATGTTCCCTATCCATATTTTTTGTTTCTCTATAAGACCCCTTCGGAGGTGCAAAACCCCTTCAGGGAGAAATCTTCCCCGAAAGGTATTAGAGAAGGCCCTTCGGATGGGCAGACCCTTCTTAGGAGGTATTTTCCTCTGTCAAGGGTGGAGAACCCATGCTTCCAAGGTTGGTAATGTCCCCTCAAAGGTAGAAGAGACTCCCTTTTCTCGAAGTTGGTCACATGTATTCTCTAAGGGTGGATGCCGAGAGTCCTCGATTGGTGTCACAAATACCTCGAGGGTGGTGTTACAAATTCTCCGAGGGTGGTGTTCATCAAGCCAATTAAGAGTTCTTTATGGGTGATAGTGATATCCCTTCAGTTATCATTATGTAATGGGAGTGATATCTTCGGGCCCCTTCATAGAGTAAGACTAATAAAATGCATGGCCATACTCGAATGAGTTGATATACGATACCAATGTTATCAATTTAAGTTAGTCTACTTAGTAATCAAGACACCATAGATCGGACTATATGAGAGTGACACATTCCATGTCTCGTGCTTGGTCTTGATATCTTCAACAAAGGAACAATGGCATGTATGGATAATGATCATAAAGGTTTAGTCGAATCACTAACTATCTTGTCACTTGAGTAGCAATGATGTGTTTCTAGACACTGCTCATTGCTTATGATCATAAATGTGATTTATGATCATTACCAACGTGATAAGAGCCTATTGGGTCGCACACATAAAGCCTATTTGGATTATTTGATAGCATGGGCTAATTTATTTGGGTTATGATTTCATGATAATTTCGTATTAACAATTGGCCCAAAAGTTTAGCCATTATTAAGCCTGAAATTAAAAATAATTGGATTAGGGCTTTGAAACCCATTAGGCTTGGGAGTTGGGTCTCACTATAAATACATCATATACTGAAAGTTTTGTAGCTCTTGCCCTAGCCTCCCAAAAGGATGAAATCATAAGAGTTCTGAAAACTAGCCACACTCTTTTCTTGTCATTCCTTAGAGGACACAAGCTAGCACTGTGGGCACAAGAGAAACTCATCTGTTGGGACGTGGTGGAGGTGTGGTGATACCAAGAGGCTCACGTGGAAACCATAAAGAGCTTGAACACATCAACTGTTCAATTTATGTGATTCAACTCAACAGTTGGGTGAAAGATCTCAACCAAATTAGGTATAAAAATTTTGAACACCTAGTTTACCCTGTTTCACTTAGATCGTGGAAGGTTTCGGTTATATTCCACTATGCTTGTTTGGCTCACGAAACCCAATAGTGGTATCAGAGCTACTTTTGAAACCCTAAATTGGGATTGAATTTCGAATCAATTGACATGTTGTGTTTTAATGTTTTGATCATGACTAGTTAGATTGATTCATGATGCATGAAACCATAACTTGTAATGTATATATGAGATATACGAAGAAATGACACAAATTGGTTAATATGATTAACCCTAAATTAACTGGTATGAGATACCTATACAGATTAGGATTCTTGCAATAGTTCCAAAACCCTAGCATGGATCGGATTATAGTTGTTCGGGCACCGAGAGTAAAGTACTTTTGGTTGCTCAAATGGAGGTGGTGTTGGGAACTTATTTGCTCAAAATAGAAGATCTTGGGCAAGTTAATTTTAAGACAATTTTTTATGCCGAAGGACACTGCCCCCTTAGCAACCCCCCGTAAAGGCGGCCCACCTTGACCCTGCCCTCTAACCAATCAGTGGGACCACCGCTCGCTGATTGTCCAGCAAGACTGCTATATGCGAATCGCCAAATTAATAAAAACTGGTTAATCAACGCATATTAATGGCATGCAAATTTTTCGAATGAGATTTGACATGATATGCTGATTGGCGGTTGAAGCATGGTGCATGGTTATAGCCCTTATTGGTTGTACTTGTAAATATGGCCTGTGAGTCTGCCTTATTCTTGTTATTCTCATTGTAGATTCTATTCTCACCTTACTCCCCTCGAATGTAACTCAAGGTTTGTATTATTGATGTAATTGTACAATATGGGATCATCCAAGGTGGTGTGTCCAAAGAGGTGACAACAAAAGGGCAACCAAGCAGGGAGGATAAGGAGCTTGTGAAGACCCTTTTCTTTTCTTAGGCTTTATGATATTCTCATTGGCTTGAGAATATTGCATAGTTTGGGCTATAACCATGTCACGTTTACTTTGTTGTTAGCATGAGATGCATGTTTTATATTTGTATTGATGCATGTATAAAACAACCAGAGATAATAATTGGTGAGATCAAAAGGAAAAATCCCTCAAACAAAATATTAAGTCATTAAATGTGATGCCTTCCAAATGTTGGCACTCATCAAGAATTTGATCAACATTGGGTGGGTTTGCCAAAGCAAAGCACCTATGTTCATCTGGGTAAGACGCGATAGGATAATAGTGATATCTAAATTGCTAACTTTCCATTTGACTTAACTGAGTTATCCCAATAAGATCGGGGACTTAGAGGCATAGGGTTGCGCTTAAGTTCATAAGATGAGGTTGGACAAGTGTTGCTCACCCAACTACCCAAGAGTTGCATAAGATGCAATTGGCAAAGAGTTGCCTACCTAAATAACTTTAACTTGAGAGAAAAGCCAAAGCTAACTCAGGTTGTGGTGAAATATGGATCTTGGCCCACTAGAATACCTTAGCACTGAGGTGTTTTGAAATAATATCGAGGGTTGTTATTTTAAGTAAAATAGTGGGAGTATCATTTAATAAAAGTCCTTATTAAATGAATTAAAATGCATTAGTCTTACAATACATATTTACTATTGTAGATTACCATGGCACAAAACACATCGACACTTTCATTGCGATCAACCCTTGAGAAGGAAAATCTGAATGGGACCAACTTTCTCAAATGGTACTAAAATTTGAGTATAGTGCTCAAGCAAAAGAGAAAGGCTTATGTCCTATGACAGCCCATTCTAAATGAGCCTCCTGCCAATCCTCCAAGAGCTGAAAAGGATGCTCACAAGAGGCATTCTAATGATGCTTTAGATGTTGCTTGCCTCAAGCTGATAACCATGGAATTTGAGCTTCAGAAGCAACATGAGAACATGGGAGCAATTGATATGGTCGAACATCTCAAAATGCTCTTCTAATAGCAGGCTAGGCATGAGAGGTTTAAGACCTCAAAGGCATTATTTCAGTGCAAAATGTCTTAGGGAAGTCCCGTGGGTCCTCATGTGCTCAAGATGATTGGGTACATTGAGAATCTTGAGAGTTTAGGATTTGCTCTTCAGAAAGAGTTGGATGTTAATGTAGTCCTACAATCATTGCCAGAAAGCTACAGCCAGTTCGTCACGAACTATAACATGAACAACCTTAACAAGTCGCTCTCCGAATTACTCAACATGTTGAGAACTGCTAAGCAAAACTATAAGAAGGCTAAGCTTATTATGATGGTACAAAAGGGCAAAGGAAAGGGAAAAGCCAACAAGAAGAATGATAAAGCTAAAGGAAAGTCCAATGCAAATTCTTCTTCAACTACACTAAAACCATCTAATGGTGTGGCTAAGGAAGGGCAGTGCTTCCATTGTAAGCAACCTAGACACTGGAAGTGCAACTGCAAGCTCTATCTTGAAGAATTTGCTAAGAAGAAGGGAATTAAGACTTCCACTTCAGGCATTTTTTTTATAGCGGCTAGCTTTTCTACTTCCTCATCTTGGGTATTGGATACTAGATGTGGATATCACATTTGTGCAAATGTGCAGGATCTAAGTAGGAGTAAAAGATTGGCCCGAGGTGAAGTGGACCTACGTGTTGGAAATGGAGCAAGGGTTGCTGCCTTAACTATAAGGACTTATGTTCTCACTTTGCCTAATGGATTAGTTTTAAAATTACACAACTGCTACATTATGCCTACTATTAGTAGAAATTTGATTTCTATTTCTGGTTTGGACAAGAAAGGTTTTTCATTCATAATAAAGGACAAATGTTGTTCTATTTATTTGAATGAAATCTTTTATGGTAGTGCTCGACTTAGCAATGGTTTGTACGTTCTAGAACTCAAAAATTCAATCTATAATGTGAACACCAAGAAGGTTAGATTGAATGATTCGAACCTAACCTATCTCTGGAACTGTCATTTAGGCCATATAAATGATACTTGCATATCCAAGCTCCATAAGGATAGACTCTTGGACTTATTTGATTTTGAATCATATAAGACATGTGAGTCATGTTTATTGGGCAAGATGACCAAAACCCCTTTCACTGGGCAAAATGAAAGGGTTAATGACTTATTAGGACTCATACATAGTGATGTATATGGCCTTATGTCTACACACGCTAGAGGAGGTTTCTAATACTTCATTACCTTTACTGATGACTTCAGTAGGATTAGCTATGTGTATCTCTTGAGACACAAGTCAAAATCCTTTGAAAAGTTTAAAGAATTCAATAATGAAGTAAAGAATCAACTCGGGAAGAGTATCAAAGTACTTCGATCAGATCGAGGTGGAGAATACTTGGATCGAGAATTGCTTAACAATCTAAAGGAGTGTGGTATAGTATCACAACTCACTCCACCTGGTACACCTCAATGCAATGGTCTATCTGAAAGGAGAAATCAAACTCTATTAAACATGGTTCGATTTATGATAAGTCAAGTTGACCTTCCAAACTCCTTTTAAGGGCATGTTCTAGAGATAGCCACTTTTACACTAAACCAAGTTCCATCTAAATCTGTTCAAAAGACACCATATGAGATATGGAGTGGGAGGTATCCAAATTTGTCTTTTATGAAGATTTGGGGCTGTGATGCTTATGTGAAACATCAATCCTCTGACAAACGAGGGCCTAAATCTCATAAATGCCTCTTTATTGGGTATCCTAAAGAAACAAAGGGTTACTATTTTTACAATCTTTCTGAGCAAAAAGTGTTTGTTGCTTAAACTGGTGTCTTTCTAGAGAAAGAGTTTATCTCTAAAGGAACTAGTGGGAGGAAAGTAGAACTTGCAGAAATTCAAGAACAACAACGGCACATCAAACCTGAAATGGAGCTTGAACAGACATCACAAGCTGTTATGATTCAGGAGTCTGTTCCTATAACACAAAGCCTACATAGGTTTGCTAGGATTCGATGTAAGCCAGAGAGATATCCATTCCTCATGACTCACAATGGCAATGTGATGCTCATGGATCAGGATGAGCCGACAACCTACCAACAAGCTATGTTGGTTCCTGACTCTACGAGGTGGCTAGAGGTACCATGAAGTCCGAGATGAAATCCATGCATGAAAACCAAGTATGGACTTTGGTTGATCCACCTGAGAGGGTAAAACCTATAGGGTGCAAATAGGTTTTCAAGAAGAAAACTGACATGGATGGTAGTGTGATTACCTTTAAAGGACGATTGGTTGCAAAAGGTTTCAAGCAAATTCATGGTATTGACTATGATGAAACTTTTTCACCAATTGCCATGCTTAAATCCATCCAAATTTTATTGGCTGTTGCTGGACACTATGATTATGAGATATGGCAAATGGATGTTAGAACTATTTTCCTTAATAGAAAGCTACTTAAGGATGTGTACATGGCATAGCCTGAAGGTTTTTTCACTCCTGAGAATGCCAATAAAGTGTGCAAGTTGCAAAGGTCCATTTACGGACTGAAGCAAGCATCTCGGAGTTGGAATCTTCATTTTGATGAAGCAATCAAAGAGTTTGGTTTTATAAAAAATGAAGATGAACCTTATGTCTACAAGAAAATTAGTGGGAGCGCTATTTTTTTCTTGATGTTGTATGTAGATGACATACTACTTATTAGGAATGAGATTCTTGAGCTGCAGTTTGTAAAGACTTGGCTAAGGAAATGTTTCTCTATGAAGGACTTGAGTGAAGCAGCCTATGTGTTAGGCATCAGGATCTATAGAGATAGATCTAGAAGATTGCTCGGCCTAAGTCAAAGTACATACATTGACAAGGTGCTGAAGAGGTTTAGTATCCAAGACTCCAAGAAACAATTCTTGCCCATGTCACATGGTATAACTCTTTCTAGATCTCAGTGTCCGAGTACACCTCAGGAGAGAGAGCGCATGAGTAAGATTCCGTATGTCTCAGCAATTGGATCTATCATGTATGCCATGATATGTACTCATCCCAATGTCTCATATGCCCTGAGCATGACGAGTAGGTACCAATCAAACCTTAGTTAGAGTCATTGAGTAGCAATTAAGAACATCCTTAAGTACTTACGAAGGACTACGGATGTATTCATGGTCTTTGGAGGTGAAGATGAACCAGTTGTAAGGGGTTACACTGATGCTAGCTTCCAATCTGACAAGGATGATTTCAGATCACAATCTGGTTATGTGTTTTGCATTGGTGGTGGTGCTATAAGCTAGAAAAGTTCAAAGCAAGAAATAGTAGCCAACTATACAAATAGAATCTAAGTACATTGCTGCCTCTAATGCTATGAAGGAGGTAGTTTGGATGAAGAAGTTCATCATAGAACTTGGAGTGGTTCCAAACATTACCAACCCAATAGAGCTCTATTGTGACAAAAATGGAGCAATTGCACAGGCTAAGGAACCTCAATCTCACTAGCAATCCAAACACATACTCTGACGTTATCATCTTATTAGGGAGATCATCGAGAAGGGTGATGTGAGGATATGCCGGACTTCAATAGACAGCAATATTGCTGATACATTGACAAAACCCCTTACGTAGTAGAAGCATGATAGCCATTCTAGGTCTATCAGTATTAGATACATGGATGATTGGCTTTAGTGCAAGTGGGAGATTTTTAGTGTTGTGCCCAAAAGCCAATCATGAAATGATTGTATTTTGGACATTGAGGCATGATATTTTATTGAGGCATTAATCCAGTAATTATGTTTGTTGTTCTGTTTCTGCATAACGTAATAAACGTAATTGTAACCCTAGAATAATGATATTCTTAAATGTCCTTGGCCTAGTATTATCATCGAGCGGGTTCCAATAATACGTAAAGACTAGCATATACAAAGACTAATATAAGATATGTAGTCTACATATGGGTACAAGTTAGAGAACTTGTGTACTGGACCGACACACCATGGGAATGCTACATGGATCGTTATATGAGTGTCATAAGTGATTTTCATAGTAATCATGTATATGTAGTCCTTTGACCTAAGGTCATCAACGTTCCCTACATGTAAGTTAGATACTTTGAAACTTCCCTTTGTTGCTCGTAACTGAGTGAACTTAAAGAAGGTCATTAAGTACATCACATATCAAGCAGAGGGTTTTGTATGATCAAGATGGGATTTGTCCCTCCTAAGTAATGGGAGCGATATCTTTGGGCCCCTTGATAGAGTGAGACTAAGAAAATGCATGGCCATGCTTGGATGGGTTGATATATGATATCAACGTCATTAGTTTAAGTTAGTCTACTCGGTAATCAAGAAACCATAGATCAGGCTATACGAGAATGACACATTCCATGTCTCGTGCTTGGTCTTGATATCTTCAACAAAGGGACAATGGCATATATGGATAACGATCATAGAGGTTTAGTTGAATAACCGACTATCTTGTCATTTGGGTAGCAATGATATGTTGCTAGAAACCACTCATTGCTTATGATCATAAATGTGATTTATGATCATTACCAACGTGGTAAAAGCCTATTGGGTCACACACATAAAGCCTATTTGGATTATTTGAGTGCATGGGCTAATTTATTTGGGTTATGGTTTCATGATGATTTCATATTAATAATTGGCCCAAAAGTTGAGCTATTATTAAGCCCGAAATTAAGCCTAATTGGATTAGGGCTTTGAAACCCATTAGATTTGGTAGTTGATTCTCACTATAAATACATCATATAGTGAGCATTTCACAGCTGCTGCCCTAGCCTCCCAAAAGGATGAAATCAAAAAAGTTCTGAAAACCAATTGCAATATTCTCTTGCCATTCCTTGGAGGATGCAAGCTAGCACTATGGGCACAAGAGAAACACATCTACCGGGACATGGTGGAGGCATGGTGATCCCAAGAGGCTCGTGTAGATACCGTAAAAAGCTTAAACACGTCAACTATTCAGGTTTTGTGATTCAACTCAACAGTTGGGTGAAAGATCTCAACCGAATTAGGTATAAAATTTCGAACACCCGATTTACCCCGTTTCACTTGGATCCTGGGGGGTTTTGATTATATTTTGCTGTGATTGTTTAGCTCCTGAAACCCAACATTGTAGTCCTTTGACCTAAGGTTATCAAGCTTTCCTATATGTGAGTCACATACTTTGATATTTCCTTTTGTTGCTTGTAACTGAGTGAAAGAAAAGGTGGTCATTGGGTATGTCACACATCATGCGAAGGGTTTTGTATGATCAAAATGGGATTTGTCCCTCCTATGTAACAGGAGTGATATCTTTGGGACCCTTGATAGAGTGAGGCTCAGCAATTGCATGGCCTTACTCAGATGAGTTGATATACAATATTAATGTCATCAGTTTAAGTTAGTCTACTTGATAATCAAGAAACCAAAGATTGGCTATACGAGAGTGAAACATTCCATGTCTCGTGCTTGGTCTTGATATCTTAGACATAGGGACAATGGCATATACGGATAATCATCATAGAGGTTTAGTCGAATCACTGACAATCTTGTCACTAGGGTAACAATGATGTGCTGCTAGACACCGTTTATTGTTTGTGATCATAAATATGATTTATTATCATTGCCAATGTGATAGGACCCTATTAGGTCACACACAAAGAGCCAATTGGATTATTTGAGTGTATGGGCCAAATTGTTTGGTTTTGGTTTCATAATAATTTTGGATTAATAATTTGCCCAAAGGTTGATCCATTAATTAAGCCCAAAATTAAACCTAATTGGATTAGGGTTTTGAAACCCATTGGGCTTAGGAGTTGAGTCTCACTATATATGGAGAGAATTTTTTAGCTCTTGCCTTGGCCTCCCTAAGGACAAAATCAGAAGAGTTCTAAAAGCTCTAGCCGTTCTTTTCTCTTGCCATTCCTTAGAGGACACAAGCTAGCACTATGGGTGCAAGAAGAACGCATCTGCTGAGAAGTGGTGGAGCCGTGGTGATCCCGAGATGCTCATGTGGATACCGTAGAGAACTTGAAAATGTCAGCTATTCAAGTTTTGTGATTCAACTCAACAATTGGGTGAAAGATCTCAATCGATTAGGTATAAAATTTTTGAACACCCAATCTACCTCATTTCACTTGGATCTTGGACGGTTTTGGTTATCTTCCGCCGCACTTGTTTAGCTCCTGAAACCCTACAGAGGTGTCATTTCCACAACAACCCACTTGGCGCCAATCTACCTGACTCACTTAGCTAATGCCCTCAGGCACTTCAATTAGGTCCTGTCTCGTATAGGTATTATGGCCAATGCCATACCTTGTGCTCAAACCAAACTACAATCCCATTGCTGCTCACTATTCTCCCTACCTTTGCCTGACCTTACTTGGTGTTAGTGTTGTGCCCAAAAAGGCCAATCATGAGATGATTGTATTTTTGCACATTGAGTTATGACATTTTATTAAGGCATTAATTATGTTTGTTGTTTTATTTTTGCGTAACTTAACAAACATAATCATAACCCTAGAATAATGATATTCTTAAACGTCCCTGGTCTAGTATTATTGTGGAGCGGGTTGCAATAATACATAACGACTAGCATATGTGGAGACTAATATGAGATATGTAGTCTACATAAGGGTACAAGTTGGAGAACTTGTGTACTGGACCGACCCACCATGAGAACACTACATGGATCGTTATATGAGTGTTATAAGTGATTCTCATAGTGATCATGGTATATGTAGTCCTTTGACCTAAGATCATCAAGGTTCCCTACATATGAGTCACGTACTTTGATACTTTCCTTTATTGCTCGTAACTGAGTGGACTTGAATGAGGTCATTGGGTATGTCACACATCATGCAGAGGGACTTGTATGATCAAGATGGGATTTGTCCATCCTATGTAACGGGAGTGATATCTTCGGGCCCCTTGATAGAGTAAGACTTAGAAAAAATGCATGGCCATGCTCGGATGAGTTGATATACGATATCAATGTCATCAGTTTAAGTTGGTCTACTTGGTAATCAAGAAACCAAAGATTGGGCTATACGAGAGTGACACATTCCATGTCTCGTGCTTAGTCTTGATATCTTGGACAAAGGGACAATGGCATATATCGATGATGATCATAAAGGTTTAGTCGAACTATCGACAATCTTGTCACTTGGGTAGCAATGATGTGTTGCTAGACACCGCTCATTGCTTATGATCATAAATGTGATTTATGATCGTTGCCAACGTGGCAAGAGCCTATTGGGTCACACACATAGAGCTATTTGGATCATTAGAGTGCATGGGCTAATTATTTGGGTTATGGTTTCACTTTAATTTCATATTAATAATGGGCCAAGGAGTTGAGCCATTATTAAGCCCGAAATTAAATCCTAATTGGATTAGGGCTTTGAAACCCATTAGGCCTGGAAGTTGAGTCTCACTATAAATACAACTTTTAGTGAGAAATTCGCAGGTCTCCTTGCCCTAGCCTCCCAAAAGGATAGCCGCACTCTTCTCTTGCAATTCCTTCGAGGACGCAAGCTAGCACTGCGAGCGCAAAAGAAATGCATCTACCGGGACGTGGTGGAAGCGTGGTGATCCCGAGAGGCTCGTGTGGATACCATATAGAGCCTGAACACGTCAACTATTCAGGTTTAGTGATTCGACTCTACAGTTGAGTGAAAGATCTCAACCGAAAATTAGGTATGAAAATTTTCGAACACCTGGTTTACCCCGTTTCACTTGGATCCTGGAGAGTTTCGGTTAAATTCCGCTGCGCTGTTTGGCTCCCGAAACCCAACACTTGGTCCAAAGTACCTTAGTGCAATTTCATTTTTGAAGACTGTGGTATGGTCTTTTACTACCCCTGGCACATAGTGCTACTGAAGGACACCCGACATCTCAACCTGTCCTGTTGAATCCGATAACCACAAGTTTTCAACACCAAACTTTGTGCCCGAGTCTTCTAGTGTAAGTTAGCTTAACAAGTTTTTGAAAACCTATCTACTAACCTTACAGTGATAGCTACCTACTAAAACCTCAGCACCGACCAACTTCCTCCTCTCTCACCTCTCTACCAAACCCACTAATGTAAGCTAACTTAACAAGTTGAACTTGTCTGTTACCACTCATACTGAAAAGACTCATTCTAGGTTCAGCACCCAATTTCTCCATACCTAACTACATAATGAAAACTAGCTTAACAAGTATACAATTCATTCACTATCTTTCACACAATCAATTCCTTACCATAGGTTTGGTACCCAACAACTCCCAATGATCATTAGACTAAGTATGTCACTAGCGTACTATGGCTTTGCCACATACACCACTAGCACGTTAAGGCAAACTCCGCTCCAAGCTCTAATCTACTCTAGGGCTCTTCCAATAGGTCACCTACTAAGAGTTACAGGTCTTGGCGAACCCTAGAATACAAGTCTTCAATACTCCCCTCAGACAACACCTATGCATCAGGCATACCGGGGCACTAAGAAAAATACCTATGCATCACTCGAGCACTGTGATCCTACTACCTTCGCTACTCTAAAGTCTCTTACAGTCACATGCCCGCTAAATACAACCTCCCTAGCACAAGTGCCAAGACCTCCAAGTAGCTAGCAGCACTAAGGCCTTGTTCATGCCTCCTTGGGTTAGGCATCCTAGCACCCAGTGATCAAGCTACCAAAATTCTACCCAAGCTGAAGGTCCTAACACTTCAGCTGCTCCACTCGGAGTACCCTAGGTGCCCGAAGCTTACACACTAAGTCTTTTCACTTCCTTGCACTCGGAGCCCAACACCCTACACATGCGTGATTAGCTTCTCGGGTGTGTCCTTAGTACACTTGCTTCCCAGCCTTCAATATTCACTTTATGCCTGAAGCACCTATGGATTCCTTAGCCAAGTTAAAGGTACTACCCAATCTTAGGCCAACTAGGCATCCTTGGCTTGGTAGCCGACCGGACACCTTAGCCCCATTCACTAGGCTCCGACATGCCTCCAGTCTTACTTGAGACCTTGACTACCCCGCAAGCCTCCTGACTTCTAACACTGTCAAGTGATCCTGCAATGACCATCCATCTCTTAGCCTATGGTTACAAAGAACAATCTCTACCTTTCATACTTAACTACCACACCATGACTATGTTGTGCCATTCTTGTATCAAAACGTTGTGCTCATGGCTTTGGCCACATCAACTTACATACTCAGTAGGAAAACCAATTACACCACCACTTCAACTAACTATCAAGAGGTGGTTAGCTAAGTAAAATCACTCAAGTGGCTCATCCATGGTAATTCCACTTAGTGTACCTACTGGCCCTTAACCAATATCACAAGTCACTAATCTTTCCTTTACAAGGCACTAGGGTCGAGTGAGTTGCTCTAATTTTAGGCCAAAAACTATCTTAACCAAACCCTTGCTGACCAAGGTTCTAACCCTTAACTTTCACCTACTCCATTGAACATAACAACTACTAGAGTCATTGCCAAACACGAGAGTATAGTTGTATCCATACTAGACCTGGCACTTCTGATTACCAAACAATATGTTAAACTAGGTGGGAGATTACTTCTCACTTTGGCTACTTGTGAGCCGACCCCCGATTGGTCATAGTGAACTCTTCCTTATGGGTACTCCTCAAGCATTAACACGAAGGGTTCAGGTAAAACATCTTCTTTCTGGCATCACCTGATCATTTCTGACCTGACAATCCAATGTTTTATTAACTTACTGGCATTAACTCAAAGCAACTTGTCCCCACAACTTCCTTCGTTCCTCTTAGGACTTAGTCATTTACTTACTCGACTAGCTTCACTAATAGAGTCTCTCTTCTTCCACGAGTCATCTAAGTGGCCTTTGACCCCACTTGGCCTCAAGATGATGACCATAAGTCACCGGCTATCCCTTGGTCCATGGTAGTCAATCCTATTGCTTAGGCTCTTTTACTACCTTTTAGTGGTCGAGCGAAAACCCAACAATAACTTTACATTGACTAGCTTAACCCTAAGGTATACAGCTAACAGATGAACAAGCCTATCCATCCACTTACCCCTGGATGAGTTCCTTGCTCCTGCTTCCATCCACAGTTACCTACTACATTCAATGGATAGAAACAAAATAAAAACTTACCTACTTACCTTTTTTGGCATCTAACTGAATTGCTCCACTGCTTGGTGACTTTAAGGGGCTCAGCCATTCTTGTAGCCAATCATTTGTTAACAACTAGGCCATTGAACTAACTCATGCAATAAGATAATTCTATGGAACCTTAGAACATTTCCAATCTAAGCCATTTAAGCCTCATCTTATGTGGGTTCTCACACTAATAAGTAGGTCATAGGGCTATGGGTATCACCTCAGCACTTAGTGCATCTTTAGTTCTTACTGCACTTGGTTTAACCCTTAACCCTACTTAACTACCCAATAAGCAAAATAAACTATGCCAGTAATTAATGCCAAAAATTACCAAGTAAGTGACAAACTACTAGTGGGAGGGTAAGGACTTACCTTGCACTAGCCACGCACTACCCATGAGTTCACTACAGCAACCTGTCGCACCTGGCTGGTTGCTGCCTACTTTAACCACATGACTAATTGAAGCAAAGCTTAAACTATTGCTTTAGTGTACCAAGCTGACTCCTTTTGGCAACAATTATTGGGGGCAAGCTTCCTAGCCTGGTCATAACTCAATCGAGCCCAAATATGACAATAGTTTGATGACCCTTCAGACTGTTGATAATAGTTCCTAGGTGCAACATAAGAGTCATACACTTTTTGCACCCTGGGCTTCAGCCTTACTCCTACAAGATCCGTTCTTGTTCCTTGGTCTCTAGTCGACTTTTGCACTATGTGTGGATTGCCCATGCTCCTACTAGGTTGGATGAGCCAACCTCCACCTCGCCATCTTGTGTCTTTCACTCTTGTAACTCTCTTTCAAGAGTTGCTGCACCCTAGACCATGCACTGGTGGTCTTACATAAATGATCATCAAATGCCACAGTACGCTAGCTTAAGGCCTTAATAGTCTTGGCCCCAAGCTCCTACTCTAGAAAGAAAGGTACGAGAGTGCTCTACTCCACTTTGTAGCTTGCTTGACCAAGTGCCTGCCACTTAGTCAATGCACCCCCAACTTTCTTCTGGTAGCCTAACCCATCCAAGCTAGTGTGTTCAAGTTCTGACACAATGGGAGTAGCCAACCTGACCTTGTGGTACTTCCCACCTTAGAGGTTTCCATGCCTTCATAGCTTTACGGATCATGTAGTCAACCTCATGTTTGAGGCTCCAAAGCAGTGTCTTAGGATGGTGGTCACATCCCGACTACTAGCACCAAGGTGCTACCCTACCTTGGAGCAAGCCAAACTTCCTACCCAATGTTGCCACACTAGATTTCTAGGATCCATTACTAGACCTCTAGCATCCAAAATGCAACTAACCTAGTTTCACCATCACAGTCTGCAACCAAAGCCAAACAACAACTCATATATATTGGTTAGTACTAACTACCCTAGAACGTGTATCACATTCTAGATCTTAGTTCCTAGCCTCCAATGTCTATGACCTGGGCTCTGATACCAAAACTAACACGGCCCCATATGGCCCTGCCCAGGAAACCTATGAAAACATGTCTCTTGTTGGCTACAATTGGCTAATTAATTATGTACACCTTTGTTAAAACTTCAAGCTACTAGTTGTTTAACCTAGGAATGAAATTATGCATGAAAAAGTTGCTTTGACTTGAGCAAGTAGAAAATCATAAAACATTTGTATAGCTTAGGCATTTCTATAAAAACCAATGTTCAAAAAGTCAAAGCATATAAAACCTTTATAGCATCAACATTAATCCTATACATAATTAATTGTGTGTGGGCACTTAAACAATTGTAGACTATGCCCTACACCCAAAGGCTACCCTAAAGTCCATAACTCTGATCATTCCCATTGGAGGCCACTAACATGCAACATACAAAAACAAGATTAGTATTAATAAGATCCAATCAACTAGCTTCCACCATAGATGAAAAATCTCGATGGCAACCCTCAATGATCCTCCACGTGCTCATTAGCCTCTATAGCCAAAAAAACTGTAGTTAGTAAAATAACAACTTAACTAACAAGTAGCCAAATAACTTAGAATCTCGAGGATTCTCAAAATGATACCTGTAACAAAAACTACCACGACAATCCTTAATGATTGTCTAGTCCAACAATCTCAATATCTACACAACATGAAACTAAGGGAGTGAGAATCTTATGATCCCCAGTAAAGGGTCTTCAACCTGCATGCAAAACATTAAGGACAACATATATACAATGATATGTAATTTTTTGTGAGCTCATACAACTAGAGGCTAAACTTATGCGCATACGTTCAGTCCTTTATCACTTTTCCTCTGCCTAGCCCTCATCCGGGCGTCACTTCGCACCTAGTGAGTTCTTGCCCCTAATTCGATCCTCATAAGCCTTAGTTTATTGACACACTAAATTTAACCTTTCCTTGATTGTTGTGCAAGTGAACATGGTAGATGTGCCTCACTTGAGTTTCGAGGAACTCACTAGGTGTACTAAGCCTCCATATAGTGCCTCAAGTCCTTGGACTTTCCTAAGTCACTTGTGTGCTAAGCTTCCACCTTAAACCCTTACCAAGAGCGCACTAGGTTCAAACTTATGTCTCAAGTAATCTTGCCTAGGCTACAAGTGCACTAAACCTTCACTCTAGGCACATACCTATCCATCATTACTTGGTTCACACTAGTAGAATAGCAATGACCATGGATGGACTCCTAATTTTGAGGCCCTAAAGAACCCACTAGGTGTACTAAGGTTTCCTCATTGAGGCCTTGAACCTGAAGGTACAACTGAGGTCTTGCTAGTGCTAAACCTTCCACCTCATCTAATGGCGTATTTCTTATGGCCCACAAACTAGTTTTTGCATGAAGTACGCTTACCATTCACAAAACTATAAGAAAACCCATAGATCATGAAAGAGTCTTTTGATATTTTAGAGTGCCATTGCACCATTATAACCCTTAGGCACCCCTAGGACCATCCCTGTCTTTCCCTAGATACTCTTCCAAAAAGCTAAAAAATTGTTGTTGAACAGGCTTCTAAAGTTGAGGCACCAAGAGCACTCGGGGGCCTAAGCACCAAGAGCATTTTGCCATCCAGGCCTGAAAATGCACCCTAGGCATTACAGCCCTAGATGGCACCTAGGCGCCAAGACCCCATGTCCTAAATCTAAAAAACACGCTCATAAGCCTTTTTGGAGGCTTCCTATGGGTTCAAGGCAAATAACAGACGCCTAAACTCACCATAAACCTGTAAAACGACTTGTATATGCCACAAATACACCATCACAACCTTTTCATGATGCATCAAAACATCACATAAGCCACAAATCCAAGCCTAGTCCACCATGATCAACCCAACCCACCAACTGATACCATGCATCAAACTACTTGAAATCAACAAGAAACCAAGCTATGAATGGCATCAAATGTGCATCAATCATAAATCCCTTACCTCAATTTCAAGTCACAAGCCAGAATTAAGCAATTCCTCACCAAGAACATAGCCCAACAAGGTTCTACCTAAGTTCCAAGTAAACCAAAGCAAATAACACCAAATTAACACCAATTAAGCAAAACCCAAGCTGCAAATCACCAAGTAAACAACAAAACACCAAGAAAACTTTCTTACCTCATAAGCAAACCCAAATCCAACTAAAAAAATGTGAAAATTAACTCCAAGATCACAACCCATGCTTGAAATAAGCTACCCAAGGCATGTATACCCCTTGGGCCTTCAAATTACACTAAGAACAATTGATTTTGGGCAAGAAATCAAAGAAAAATGGTAAGGGCAAATTTGAACTCAGGAAAGGAAGGGAAAGAATGAGCAATGGCAGCCACATCCCTTATCCCACAAGTTTAAAGCCTTTAACCCTTCAAACCACCAAACTTTCATAAAATTTGCAAAAAGTCCCCTTCCCCAAATAGAAACTCTTGGTCAAAACTTGCAAACTTAGGCTAATTTTTGGATTTAACACCAGGGTTGGGTTTTAAAGCACATTTTTAACTCCCGGGACTCAACCGGACACCTTAAAACAAAAAATTACCATTTTACCCCCAAACCTCCTTTGGTGTCTTAAACTCCTCGGAACTTAGTAGATCTTGCCTAACACACTTATTCTTGCTATGTGAAATTAAAATAAGGTTCCAAAATAGGATTTAATTTCTTTACCTTCCCCAGTCAAGCTTCCTGCTATAAGGGCTATAACAATAGGAGATACATCTGATGGCCAGGGGCCTCATCGTTCAGAGTCATGATGACTGGAGGAGAGACTTCTGGGAGGAAGAACGCCTGGTGGATTGGATCGCCCAAAGGAGAGTGCCTGAAAGCTCAGAAACAAAGGGTTAGGAGGCCCCCGGAGTGTTTTTCCGGGGGGGGAGCCTCCGACGGCCAAGTCAGTGGTGGCTGAGAAAAGGCAGAGGAAATAGCACAAAGGGCTGAGGAGTCTCGCCTGGTAATTTTCTCAGAGTGTAGGAGCAGTGTTTTGCCAACCAACCTCCTGCCCAATATTAATTCCTGGTATTTATAGGAGCGCCTAGCCCGTTCAGATCGCGACACGTGTTCGGTCGGATGTTCCTGAATTTCTGGGCGTAGGAGACAGATAGCTGGTAGCAGGTTGCCTTGAGCCATGTGCTGAGACGGGCCATGATGTGATTTTGATGGCGTCAGTGTGGCAGTGCGCCTTTTGAGGTGGATTGTGGCGTCTATGAATGGATGTGTCAGAGGCTTCCTTAAATGCTTCCATAACTGCTCCTGCCGTACTCCCGAGGTCCCTGGGTGAGGTCGTCCTTTGGTACGGACAGAGCCTCTTCGGGAAACAAGCCCTCAGTTCGGGGGTTCCCAGTTTCAGGGAGTTCCGCCTTCGGGGATATCATGTTCGGCTCGCTATGTCTGGTGCCGCTTTTCCGAAGGCGATCTGTTCACAACCTTGGGGGGGCAAGTAGTGTCCTCAGGTTTTCCTGGCGTGCCGGGCTCGGAGCTCTTCGGCTATCTCCCGAGGTGCATGATCACACCTTTTCTCGGGTAGCGCCAGCTTCTTCTGGCCATTCTTGTGGCAGGGAGTTCGGCCAGATAGAGGCGATAGCGTTTGGCTATCACATGCCCCCCTTTGGAAAGCCGAAGTGAAGACTTCGGTTTTGCATCTCTTTCCGAGGTTGTTTATGGGAGTCTCTTTGGAAGCTTAACCTGTTCCGAGGATGCGCCTTTTGCCCGAAGATCATGGGCTCTTCGGCCTTGGCCTGTTCTTTGGTGTCTTCGAGGCGGAGCCTGTGCCGAAGATACACCTCTTGCCCGAAGGTCATGGGCTGTTCGGCCATAGCCTGTCTCTTGGCGTCCTCGAGTTGGCCTGCTCTTTGTTTCTGCAGGTCTGTTTGGCCAAGCGTGTCAGTCTGAGCGGCGCGTCCCAGTTTTCCAGGGATGTCAGAAGACGTGTCCCAGTTTTCAAGGGACGTTTGGAGGACGTGTCCCCCATTTTTGCGCAGCGGTTGACACGTGGCGCTTTGCCATTGGAGGAGAGTCGCGTCGGTTACAGAGGGCGCGCCTTTTCAGGTGCAGAGAGCAGTTACGGCGACGGTTCGCCTCCAAAGGGTACTTATGACGATGTTTCGGTTACCCACCTCTGGCTTATAAATAGCCCATTCCATCATAAGTTCCTTTTGCTTTTTCTTCTGCTCTTTTCTCTGCTTTGCCCCTGTTCTTGCACTTTCTTGCTTTCTGTGGCGGAGCTACCTTAATCAGAGCTTTTTTCCAGCCAACTTTCACGACGGCGTCCTCAGATTTTGGCAAATCTTTCGGTGGGTTTTTGTTTTCCAGAGCGTTTTGATCCCTCTGTTCTTTTGAGTTTTTCTCTGGAAACTGTTTTCTTCCGTTTTCAAACTCGTTTTCATGTCGAAAATGCCCATTCCTGAGAGCTGGCAGCCTCTTTTAGCCCATCCTTGTTGCACCACCCCTGCAAAGTTAGAGAGGTGGAAGAAAAAATTCTTTCTTCCCTCTTACGCCATTACTAGGCTGCCTCGTTCTAGCCATTATGCTTTTTCAAACCATAGTAAGGAGGTTACCGTTTTCCGAGCCCAGCTGAAGGCCGGTCTTCGGTATCCTCCCCCGAAGATGGTGTGCGAGTTCTGCAAATTTCATGGCATTGCTGTGAACCAGCTTCCCCCGAACTCGTTCTGCTATTTTAACGCCTACCTCTGCATGTGTGGCGTCTTCGGGATAGAACCCCATTTCATAATCTTTATGCAGTACTACAAGCTCTCTGTGGTCCCGAAGGGTGGCTTCTATTTCATGCTACCTCGGGGATCCGGGAGCAAGAAATTCATGTTCACCTTCGCCACTAAGGATAGCTGGCGGGGGTGGCAACTGGCGGGGGTGGCAACAGAAGTTCTTCTTCCTGAAGATGGACGAGGCCTGGTCGTACGTTCCGACCAAATGGGCTCAGGGAACACTGGATGTGGACGTTGTTGATCCGAGGATGCTGCTGACCCCAGAGTTGGCTCCCGTGTTCGCGGATTTCGACGCCCGCATTCGGGCTGTCTCTGACTGGGATCCCGAGGTCGCTCCGCGCGCCCTTTACCCTTTTCCAATCAACTGGAAGTTGATGACCGAAGAGGTCCTTCGGGAACTAAAGGTGGTAAAGGAGCACGAGACTGACCTCAAGATGCCAGCTCCTGCCATCGCCGGGAAGGATTCCTGGTTGGTCAAGCTTCTTAAGGAGGAAATTTCTTTCGAAACGCTTGTCGAAAGTGAGTCATCTTCTACTCCTTTGCTGTTTTTTCCTCGGACTTACGCTGATGTTTCTCTCCTTTTTCAGAGATGGGCGACGGGACTGCCGCCTATTACAAGTCCCTTTTCACCGGCCAAGTGGAGAAGGGCGATCAGACGAAGAAGGCGGCTTCCCGAAGGCGGAAGTCTACTGGCGCGGGGCCTTCGAGGAAACGGGCAAAGAGAACTACCCAGGTTCCTCTAGAAGAAATTCCCGAGGAGACTGCCGAGGAGCCTGGGACAGCCGAGATTCCGGCGCCTGAGACTGCTGCTTCCGAGGTCCCTTCAACCGACGTCCCTCCTCAAAGTCCTACTGCGTCGCAGGCCCTCCTTGATGTAGTGGTAGAAGTACCTTCTGCCGAGGAGCGGCGCAGGCGGAAGGGCAAGGGCATTTCAACCGAGGAGGCCGAGGACTCCGAGGACGTCGTTGTCGAGGTTCCACCAGGTTTGTTTCCAGACAAAGTGTACTTCCTTTGTTTTTTCTGGATTGCCTTCTTTGTCTTTAATCTCCTTCTCATTCTTGCCACGCAGGGGAGTTGACTACCCCTGACTGGGCGGCCGAACATGCTCGGAAGCGAGCTCTTCGGGACGCCAAAATCCCGCAAGGGAAGATACCAAAGGAGCCTTTCTGGACGTTCACGGAGGACATGAATTTGTACTCCGAGGACTGTCCTCAAATGGCGAAGGAAATTTCGAAGGGGGTGCTTACTGAGGCCTCCTTCAAGGCTATAGCGGCGGCCCATCCGGGGGATAACACTCTCGCCGCAAAGATCACCGAGCATGCTGCTCAGGTATATCCTTCACAGCTCTTTCCCTTCAATTTTTTCCTAAGTGTTTGGCTCTTACTGACCTTGCGTTTTATCTTTTTGCAGCTGCTGGGGTACGCCGGCTTTCTCCGAGTTCGGGTGGCCAGGGAGGTTGCCTTCCGAACTTCGGCCACTCAGACCATGAATGAGGCGAGGATCGCACTCGCGGAGTCGGCCGCCAAAAACCAGCAGCTGAAAGAGGCTGCTGAGAAAGAAGTGACTGCCCTTCGGGAGGAGTTCCGGAAGGAAAAAGAAGAACTTCAAAAGGATTCCTCCCAGAAGATCGCTGACCTCGGTGATCAAATAAAGGGGATGCTCGCCGCCAACGAAGATCTTCTCAAGCACAAGGCTGGTTCTGACAGCCTTATAGTGTCGTTGACGAGTGAGAATAACACTCTCCGGGCTGAGGTCGAGTCTTTGAAGAAGGGGTCCAAGGGGACGTTGGAGATAAAGGCGCTGAAGGAGGAGATTGCTGAACTGAAGGACGACCTTGACGACCTCGAGCTTGATAAGAACGAGTCTGATCAAATGGCCAAAGTTGCCTTTCAGGACGGCTTCTGCCTTGCTCGTCACCAGGTCCTCCAGAGGTTCCCAGATCTGGACCTCTCTTTTCTAGAGGCTCTAAACATTCCTGGGGGACCTCGGTGGGAATGGTCCAAGGTCGAACATTTGAACCTTCCTCCTTCAATTTCAGCGCCGAAGGTGGTGGAAAAGGGCGGGCCAGCGAGTGGCTCTCGGGACGCCGCGAACCCTTAGGCTATTTTTTAGGGCCCCTTTTCCTTCCCTTCTATTTTGTATTCCTTCTTCGGGCACTTCTTTACTGTAAAGCAGCTTTGCTCTTAATGAAGATTTTTTGGCTAAGTCTTTTCTTGCAAGTTTCTTCATTTCCATTGTCCCGAACACGTTCGCTCAAGAGACTTCGGAAAACCTGCGATCAAAGAAACTTTTTTACCTTCCTTTGTCCCGAGTGCGTTTGCTCGAGAGACTTTCTGGAAAGTCTGAAAAAATTTGACTAAGTCTTTTTGCAGGTTTTTGCATTTCCATTTTGTCCCAAACACGTTCGCTCGAGGGACTTCGGAAATTCCTTAGTCAAAAAATTTTCCTTCTTTTCCTTTTGTCCCGAGCATGTTTGCTCAAGAGACTTAGGAAATCTTTCGAGAGTTGTTTTCCATTTTTCCCGAGCGTGATGGCTCAAGGGGCTTCGGAAAACTGTCTCTACGCTTATTTCGGCGAGTACTTCTGTGACGTTCTTATTTCCCATCTTTCCCGAGCATGATGGCTCAAGGGACTTCGGAAAACCGCCTCTGTGAGATTTCTCCATCTTTTCCCGAGCGTGATGGCTCAAGGGACTCTGGGAGGTCAATCTGCGCTTTATTACGGCGAGCATCTTCGCGGAATTCTACTTTGCACAATTTTGGATACTTAAGAACTTTCCTTAAGAGCATTCTGTACTTACAATTCCTCCGCTTCATCTTAGGCGTAGAATTTTTTCAAGGCGTCTGAGTGCCAAGTATTTTTCAATTCTACGCCTTCGGCGTCGCCAAGTTTGTACACGCCTTTTCGTACTTCGGCGAGAACCAGATAAGGTCCTTCCCAGTTTGCGCGAAGTACTCCGTGGGACGGCCTTCGGGGTGCAAAGTCAGCCTTTCGGAGAACGAGGTCTCCCTTCTTGATTTCTTTTGGCCTGGCCCGTAAGTTTACAGCCGCGGCCACTCTTTGCTGAAAAGCTTTTCTTCTCAGCTCGGCTATTTCTCTGTGTTCGCCGACGAGGTCGAGCTTGGTTCTGAGGCCGAGGTCGTTTCCACCTTCATCAAATATTTGCACCCGTACTGATGGTCTGACTATCTCGACTGGGATAATGGCCTCTGTCCCGAAGACTAGTGAAAAGGGAGTTTCCCCTGTGGCCCTTCGGGGCGTCGTTCGGTAGCTCCACAATACGCTTTGGAGTTCTCCTGGCCATTTCCCTTTTGCTTCTCCCAGTCTCTTTTTCAGGCCATCTTTTATGGTCCTGTTCGATACTTCCACCTGCCTGTTACTTTGGGGGTGAGCTACTGGGGCGAAGTGCATCTTTATTCCGAGGTCGCTGATAAATTCTTGGAATCCTTTGTCTATGAATTGGGATCCATTATCAGCTACTAGTACCCTCGGTATGCCAAGTCTGCATACAATGTTCTTCCATACGAACTTCTGCACTTCTTTTGCCGAGATAGTTGCCAGCGGTTCTGCCTCGACCCATTTAGAGAAATAGTCCACTGCTACAACGCAGAATTTCACGCCTCCGGGTGCTGTGGGGAGTGGCCCAATAAGGTCTATACCCCAGACTGCGAACGGCCAAGGATAGTCAGCCGAACTTACCGTCTCCGAGGGTGCCCTCTGGATGTTCGCGTGTCTCTGGCAGCTACCACATTTCCGGACGAACTGTCTTGCGTCCTTTCTCAGGGTAGGCCAGAAGTATCCTTGGCGAAGTATCACCGCTGCAAGGGCATCAGTTCCGATATGTGAGCCACACATGCCTTCGTGGACCTCTTCAAGGATCATTTCAGTATCCTCTTCAGCCACGCATCTCTGCAGCGGGTTTGCATATCCCTGCCGGTATAACTCTTCACCAATCAGGAAGAATCGGCCGGAGCGTCTTCGCAGTCTCGCAGCGTCGCCGGGGTCTTCGGGGAGCATATTTTCTGCGAGGTATCTCTTTATGGGATCTTTCCATCCTTTTCCCGAGGTCGCTATGCTCAGCACTGAGATGCTCGGATGGTCTAGCACCTCGGTGTATGTTTTCGACTTCGCCAAGCAATCCGCCTCAGTGTTATTCCGCCGAGGTACATTTTCGATCCGTACGGCGTCAAACTCTTGGATGAGCTTTGCTACCAGCTCGTGGTATTTTGCCAAGATTGGGTCCTTCGCCCCATAATCTCCTGCCGTCTGCCGAACTACCAGCTGGGAATCGCTGTGAGCCTTTAAGTTTCTCACGCCAATCTTTCTGGCCAAGCGTAATCCCGCTATGAGGGCTTCATACTCAGCTACATTGTTGGTGACGTTGAAGCTGAACTTGATAGCCTTCGTTACCTCCAGGCCTTCGGGGCCCCTGATAATTACTCCAGCTCCCTGGTGTTCGGACCCCGAGGCTCCGTCTACGTGCAAGGTCCATTCTGGCTCACCCTCTTTTGGATCTGAATGGCTCTCCTCAGTGGTGGGTATTTCGGCGATAAAATCTGCCAGTGCTTGAGCTTTTATGGCCTTCCGAGGCTCATACGTGATTTCGTGTTCGCCCAGCTCTATGCACCACTTGGAGAGCCTTCCCGAATGATCAACTCTCTTCATGACATCCCGTAGCGGCAGACTACTTCGGACGATGATGGGGTGAGCCTGAAAGTATGGTCGCAGCCTTCTCCTTGCAAGCACCAAGGCATATATAGCATTTTGAAGCAAAGGGTACCTGATTTCGGCGCCATGCAGGGACTTGCTGACATAGTAGACCGGCCATTGCTTTGGCCCTTCTTCTTTCATGAGGACTGAGCTCACAGCTTTTCTGTGACGGTGAGGTACAGCGCGAGGGGCTCTCCCTCCCGAGGTTGTTGCAGAGTCGGCAGGCTGGCCAAGTAGACTTTGAGTTCTTCCCAGGCTTTTTGGCAATCTTCATCCCAAGGATGATCATTTCTTCCGAGGTTGCCTTCCATTTTTGCTGCCTTTGTGAGGACTTTGAAGAAAGGTCGACACCTATCTCCGTACCTGGAAATAAATCTGCTCAGAGAGGTTATTCTTCCGGTGAGTCTCTGCACGTCTTTGACTGTGGCAGGAGTTCGGAACTCAAGCAGAGCCTTAATCTTCTCGGGGCTAGCATCGATGCCTCTTTTGGATACCATGTACCCAAGGAATTTTCCCGAGGTCACCCCGAAGATGCACTTCTTAGGATTAAGGCGGATCCCGAAGGCTCTAAGCTTTTGGAAGGTTTCCTCTAAATCTGCAACGTGGTAGCCAGGCAGCTTGCTCTTGACTATCATATCATCAACATACACCTCCATGTTTCTCCCCATTTGGTCTTTGAAGACCTTGTTCATCAGCCTCTGGTAGGTGGCTCCTACATTTTTGAGCCCGAAGGGCATCTTGATATAGCAATATGTTCCTCCCTCGGTGATGAAGGCAGTCTTCTCTTCATCTTCGGGGTCCATCCTTATTTGATGGTAGCCACTGAAGGCGTCTAGGAAACTAAGGAGCCCATATTCAGCAGTTGAATCTACCAATTGATCTATTGGCGGCAGAGGGTATGAGTCTTTCGGGCAAGCATCGTTCAAATTTCTGAAATCGATGCACATCCGGAGTTTGCTGCTACCTTCTTTTGTAGCGATGACCACGTTGCTTAACCATTCGGGGTACTTCACTTCCCTGATAACTTCAGCATCTAGGAGACACTGGACTTCGGTTTTGACAAAGTTGCTTTTGTGGGCTGAGATGCTCCATTTCTTTTGCCGGACAGGTTTTGCTTCCGGGCTTACTTTGAGGCTATGCTGTATTATGCCAGGGTTTACTCCTGGCATATCTTTCGGTGAGTAGGCAAACAGATCTTTATTTTCCAGCAGAAAGGATACAAGTTTTTCCTTGTCACCTTTGGCCAAGCTTTTCCCTATTCGGGTAGATTGTCCTGGGACAAGATCTATTGCTTCCGTTTCTGCCTTTGCGGGATCTTCTCCTTTGCCTTTCTCCTGCGGCTTTGCCTCCACCGTTTGTGTAGAGTTGTTTGCCGGAGCCTTTCATGCTTTCACAAACACCTTTCTTACCTCGGCCTGGTCTATGAAGATCTCTGCATCTCCATCCTTGGTGGCGAATGTGACAGTCAAGTACTTCACATCAGGGCGAATGTGCAGGTTTCCCTGTGTCTGCCTTCCAAGGATGGCGTTGTACGAGGACGGGACGTCCATGACGATGAATCTTGCCATTGTGGAGGCGTACAACTCAGCTGCTCTGTCTACCGAAGTCCCTTTCATCATCAGCGGGAGATCGATCCATCCGAGGACGGGGAGTTCGGATGGTCCAACCCCAAAAGTGGGCGAGGTGACAGGCTTCAGTTCGCTGCTGGAGATGCCCAAGCTCGGCAGCAGGTGCGAGAATAGGACGTCAGCATTTGAGCCATCATCAAGCAACACTCTTTTGACGTCCCAGTTCCCTATTCTCGCCATAATCAGCAGCGGATCGTCGTGGGGGAAGACGACGGTGGAGCCATCTTTGCGGGCCAGCTTCTTTGATGGACTTTGATACTCCATGACTGCAATTTCTCTGGCTTTCCGCTTTCTTTCCGAGGATGGGAGCCCCGTGGTGATGGTTTGGATAACCCCTACTGGAGGTGGAGGTCGCCTTTTTGGACTTCGGTTTCTCCGCCTGTCGGAGTCGTAGTCCTCGTCTTCGGCCCTTTCTTCCTCCTATTTTCTGCCTTTTGGGGAGGGCATCCGCAGGTATTTGCGAAGTTGGCCCTGTTTTATCAGCGACTCTATGTACTTCTTCAGCTGGAAGCAGTCTTCGGTGTCATGACCGTGGTCGCGATGAAACTGGCAGAACTTCTTTGCATTCTTCTTATTATCGGCGGTCATGGCCCTTGGCCGCCGAATCTGCGTCCCTTGCCTTTCCAGCGCCATGAGGATGTTGGTCCGTGTGGTGCTCAGGGGCGTGAAACTTTGAGGCTTCCTTCCCCGCATCCTCCGAGATCGTCCTGCCTGTTCGGTAGGATTACGGGCTTGCTGATTGGACCCTTCGGCGCGGTGGTTGTCTGACTTTGGCCCAGCCATTCTCAGCTCCTCGGCTGTCATGTGCTGTTCGGCCCTTCGGTAAAATTCTCCGAGGGTGTCCGGGGGGTCCTTTGAGAACTCGTAGAACAGCTGTGAGTCCCGCCGAAGGCCCCGTGTCATGGCAAGAATGCGGATTTCGGGCCGAAAGTCTGGGACGCTCAGGGCTTCCCTGTTGAACCTTTCGACATAGTCTCGGATGGTCTCTCCGTTTCTCTGCTCTATGTCGAACATCTAGACAGGCATCTTCGCCGTTGGCCTGCTCCCAATGAACTGCTGGGTGAAGGCTGTGGACAACTCCTGGAACTCAGTGATGGTCCCCGGAGGCAATGAATTGTACCACGCAGTTGCTGGCCCTGTGAGGGTGACTTCAAAGCATTTGCACATGGTAGCGTCATCAGCACCGTGCATTATCATGCTGCGTCTGTATTTCGTCAGATGGGCCTGTGGATCAGTGCGGCCATCATATATCTCCAGCCGAGCCACTCTGAAGTCAGCTGGCATGGCTGCTTCAGCGACGGCACGAGTGAAAGGGGAGTCATCTTCGCAAAAGGTCCCCGAGAGTCTGGCCCAGACAGGTTTTCTGGCCACTTGTTTCTCCACTCTGTCCAGCCGTGCTAGTATCCTCTCCATAAGCACTGTGGCGCTAGGGCCTTCTTCAGGGAATGGAGATCGCCGGCGCCTCTTCGGGGAGCGAGTTCGGCGCTGAGGGGACAAGGACCTCGCCTCAGGCGACGAACTGCTTCGCTGTGAGACTCTCGGTCGCTTGGACCCGGTTTGTCCCACAGGCCGTTTCCCGAGGGCTATATCTTCTGTGGATGATTCTTCGCGAGGGTCTCCACTCCCCGAACTGCGATGTGTAGACTTGGGGCTTCTCTCCCGAGGGCGTGTCGGTGAGGGGGGTCTCTGGGCCCGTGCTTGCTGTGGCCACCTTCGGTCGATCTGCTGGGTCATTTCAGCAACGACCGAACGCTGAAAGTCCCTCAAGAAGCTCATGGTGACTACCAGAGGGCGGTCTTCCTCGGGCGCAGAAGTCCCTGGGAGTGTTTGCTCAGCAGCCGGTTGTATCTCAGGCGCGGACGGGGACCTCGGGAGTCCCTTGTCCTTAGAACGCCGAGTCTCAACGACGGCGATCTCAGAGCGGGTTCCCACAGACGGCGCCAAATGATGGCCAGGGGCCTCATCGTTCAGAGTCATGATGACTGGAGGAGAGACTTCTGGGAGGAAGAACGCCTGGTGGATTGGATCGCCCAAAGGAGAGTGCCTGAAAGCTCAGAAACAAAGGGTTAGGAGGCCCCCGGAGTGTTTTTCCGGGGGGGAGCCTCCGACGCCCAAGTCAGTGGTGGCTGAGAGAAAGGCAGAGAAAAATAGCACAAAGGGCTGAGGAGTCTCGCCTGGTAATTTTCTCAGAGTGTGGGAGCTGTATTTCTGCCAACCAGCCTCCTGCCAAGTATTAATTCCTGGTATTTATAGGAGCGCCTAGCCCGTTCAGATCGCGACACGTGTGACAGCTCTCCTAGTTGGTTAATCAAGTAAGTGTTTACTTTACTTTGATTAAGTGTTTATTAAATTAAGTACCTCAAGTTAGCGCCTTGTAAAGCAAGTAAGATAAGCTTATTTAAGTAAGTGAGTTCCTAAGTGTGATTTTGCATAGTTAAGTCAAGACCATTAGTTGTTCTAGCTTTTAGAACCATCCTAGTAGGTTTTGACCACTTGTGGCACTAAATGTTCTTTTTGAGCCATTTAGAACTTAAGTGGCTATAGTGTTCAAGAAAATTAAGTTTGGGAAGCTTTTAGTACCCTTTAGAACAAAGAAAAGTGGTTTGGAGTGTGAGTTGGTGAGCTATTTGAAGCTTTTGAAAGCTAGTGGACTTAGGTGCAAGGAGAAGGAAAAGTTGACTTGTTTACATATATGCAAGTCTTCTTCTTCCTTAGTCATTTGCAACTAACTCCAAATTTTCGTGGCTCCACTCCCTCTCCCAAAATCACAGCCCAAGCTTCCATTTTCTTGCAAGATTTCATCAAATTAAGGGTGCCCAAGGTGTTGGAAAGATCACCAAGCTTTGTTTGAGGTGTTCTTGCTTCATTTGATCTTTGGAAGCTTGTTTTGGATTCAAATTTCGTGGGTAAGCTTCTTGTGTTTATTTGGAGTGTTTATAGGTTGTTTCTAGAGCTAGAAATGGTCTTAGTTTGATTGGTTTGGGTGCCAAATTACTTTGGTTTTAGACTTGGAACTCAAGGAAGCTTGTGGAGCTAGGAAAGCTTGTGTTGCATTGCTTGCTTGTGTGGCTAAAATTGAGGTAAGGGTTCAAGTAATTAAGCTCAAATAATGCATGGTTTGGTAGTTTTGTGTGTGGGGATGAATTAGGAACAAGACCCATTGAGTTTGGATTAGAAATGAGAGAGTTTGAGTAGTTTGTGTGCAAGAACGACGCTGACGCATAAACCCAGAAAATTGCATTGGCGCCGCGTCGCCAGAAGCAAATACTCTTTGGCGCCGCGTCGCCAATTGCAATTTTGGCCTCATTTTCTGGCCATCCTAAGATTAACTTAGACTCTCGG